>PVHP010010229.1:0-48305 GCA_004024765.1 Zapus hudsonius | reverse complement strand
TTCTTCAGTGGAGATTTCTGAAACTCTACTAAGCTCTACTAAGTTCAAGTCACTATTTTAGAAATTGAAGACATAGCCTGCCTTAACTCAGGTGATACACAATTAATGAGTGCTAAGTGATTGGGGGAAAAATTAACGAGGGAGAAAATGGTGGGCGGATGTGCTTATTAGACGGGAAAGCTGGAGAAGGCCTTGGCTCCGTAGAGCACTAGAGGAAGTCGAGCAGATAGTTGTGGAGTGTTCGACTTCGTAGAGGCTGAGGCAGAAGCATGAGGGTCAGATTTGAGGAGCAGCAGGGAGCCTAGTATGGCTGGAGCAGAGCGAGTGGTCCTGAGAGAGCTGCATTGGCAGGACACAGGGAGCAGGCCTGTGGATCTTGTGAGTGACAGAGGGAGGCTCTGGAGAGCACTGGGTGGGACATCTTCACTCACAAGCCACCCCGAGGCCGCCATGTACAGAACAGGAAAACCAAAGGCCCATCAGCATGATCCAATCCATGATGGATCCAAGATGGACTTGGAGTTTACTAGCTGATTTGGAGGGAATTCCACGAGGGAATGAATGCTGAGCAGAAAGCCAAGCTGTAGAAAGCTATGGATAACATTCCATTTTAATAAAGGTTTTCACAACTTTCCATAGGCATGTTGATCATGTCTATGGATGGGGTTTTATAATCACAAGCAAAATGACCGAGAGAGATGCCTATGAGGTAGTTTACAGGGATTATACAGGTTATGGGGAGAGTAAGGTTTTAAGAGTAGGCAGGGTTGAAGAAAGAAACCAAGTTAAAAAATAGTGAGCGTGGGGCTGGAGAGATGGCTCAGTGGTTATGGTGCTTGCCTACAGAGCCTAATGACCTGGGTTCGATTCCCCAGTACCCAGGTAAAGCCAGATGCACAAAATGGCACATGCACCTGGAATTTGTTTGCAGTGGCTGGTGGCCCTAAAGTCTCTCTCTCTCTCTCTCTCTCTCTCTCTCTCTCTCTCCCTCTTCTCTCCTCTCTCTCCTCTTTATGCACATAAATAAATAAATAAATAAATAAATAAATAAATAAAATAAGTATTGAAAAAATATTGACCATAAAAATTTAGTATATTTGAATTGGTCACCTTAAAGAATTTCTGGAGTGGGTTGGGGAAATGACTGTCATTAAAGGTGCTTGTGTCACAAGCCTGCCTCCTGGAGTTCAGATCCCAGAACCCACATCAAACCAGATGCTCAGTGAGGCAATCTCAAATCTCAATGCAGCTCCTGAGATGGGAGGTGTGGTCAGGAGACTCTAGAAGTTTGCAGTCAAACTAGTCTGGCCTTCCTACTGGCAAATAACAAGAGAGACCCTGTTGCAGTCAGCTTTCTAGTTGCTGCACTGAAAGAACCCAAACAAAAGCAGCTTGCGAAGGAATGGGTTTATTAGGCTTACGGACTCGAGGGGAGACTCCATCCTGGCAGGGAAAACGATGGCATGAGCAGAGGGGTGGACATCACCTCCACCACAGCACTGGAAATAGAGGCAGGAAGGTGTGCCAAATACTGGCAATGGGAAGCTAGTTTATAATCCCCATAAGCCCGCCCCCAACAACACAGCTCCACTGAGGTTGTAAAATCCAAACTGCCATCAGCTGAGGATGAGCACATTCATTTGTTTGTGGGGAACACCTGCATCAAACCATGACAGACCCTTTCTCAAATGAGCAGCCATCAGGGGCTCGAGGTGGGAAATGGGGAGCTAGTGTTTAATGGGTAAGAGTTTCATTTGAGGACGATGACAAAATGTTGGGGACAGATGTAAAGCAAACCAAGGGAGTACAGCAACGTGAACGGACTTACAGACACCAAACATGTATATTGTAAAGGGGTGAAAATGGCACACCTTATATTCTCTATATTTTGCCATAATTTAAAAGAGAAGCATAATTTAAAAGAAAGGAACCACCAATGTGGCTGAGAACTCTCAGCTTTCAGTGGCCATTTCTCCAAAAGATGCTGTTAGAGAGAACTCACTGGAAACTTCAGCCACCCCCTCTTGGAACCCTTTAGATGACTGAATGCTCTTGTGTTCCCCGTTTCACAGCATGCACTCACTCTGGTGACCCTACCCTCCTGGACGTGTGATCTCACAACCCCATTAAGTACATCCAACTCAGAGGCTCCCGGGGGAAGGCAGATGATGGTGGCCATCAATCACACTGACTGGCCATGGAGACAGCCTCGGTGGGGAGCATCACCTTCAGAAGGAACCCGGTGGATCCAGGGAAAATGCTAGAAACACACTCTGGCAGGAAAGAGGAGTGTGAGGCTCTGATGGGAACAGTGGAGCAGAGGCAGTAATCATGTTGGAATTTCTGAAGCTTTTCCAAGGCTCCTGTGTTGTTGTCGTTAACCTTTTCTTAAACTTCTGCCTCCCTTCAGGCATTTTTATTATTCTAATTACCAACACATATTAACCGCACAAGTGTATGGGTTCATTGAGGCACTATCATCCATGTGTACATACATCATGCTTTCATCATGACCTTTCTCTAAAGACTGTCTTAGATAAACACTTCTCCTCGGAGAGACGAGTGTGAGCAGAGCAGCAGGGTGTGACTCTAGTACCTTAGTCCTGGCTGGCAGGCTGCCAGCTTGAGGCAGCCATGTCCAATTATGCTAGAAAGATAATAGACCTCATTGTTGTGCATTTCAAGTGCCTTGTTAGAGACAAGGATACCCTGTTTCTCATTCTCTTTGCTCTGCCACCAGCCCTTGGCACCATGTACCCAGGGAGTAGAGGACGTTCTCAATCAGGTGTGCATGAGTGCCTGGCACACACCTGTCAGTGCGATGCAAAACTGTCAACACAGACATCATCAGGCAAGGCAAATAGAGCCTCTCTCTAGGGAAAGTGTGACCTCAGTCAGGGCAGCCAGTGGAAGAGTGATGCCTGTGTTGAATAACTAGGGCAGTGTGGCTGATCAAAGGAAGGAGAAAAATGTAGTAATGAATCTAGGCCTCGGTTTGATGATCCCATGGAGAATGTAAGGCTGCAAAAAAGTGACTTTAACCTACTGGGACCAAGACTTGAGTGTGGGCAAGAGTGGGTGGGAAAAACACTTCGGGAACAATTAGGGATATAAGGCTATCAGTACCATATGCCAAGACTGTGAAATCCCCAGGCTTCACTTTGCTTGATTGTAAATATGGACTAAAGGGGCTTTTGTTTTAAAATTTAAAAATTTTTAAAAACTTATTTATTGTTAGTAATTAGAAATACTATATGAGCAAGTCTTGTGATGATAGCCCCTGTCATGGTTTGATGCAGGTGTCCCCCACAAACAAATGAATGTGTTCTGGGTAATCGATCCTCAGCTGATGGCAGTTTGGATTTTACAAACTCAATGGAGCTATGTTGTTGGGGGCGGGCTTTTGGGGCTTATAAGCCAGCTTCCCCTTGTCAGTGTTTGGCACACCTTCCTGCCACTGCTTGCAGTGCTGTGGTGGAGGTGATGTCCACCCCTCTGCTCGTGCCATCGTTTTCCCTGCCAGGATGGAGTCTCCCCTTGAGTCCATAAGCCAAATAAACCCATTCCTCCACAAGCCACTTTTGTGTGGGTTCTTTCTGCATAGCAACTAGAAATCTGACTGAAACACCCCCATTTCCCTCCTCCCTTCCCCCAACCTGCTGAGGGCCCTGCTGGATTGGGGGTTATGAATTGTACAAGCAATAGCCAGTTGTGTGTGTGTGTGTGTGTGTGTGTGTGTGTGTGTGTGTGTGTGTGTGCGCCTGTTATTGTTGACAGGAGCAATGTCTCTCTGAATATTCTCCCCCACCATGACTCTTACAATCTTTCTGCCTCCTCTTCTGCAAAGTTCCCTGGGTCATGGTGGGTGAGTTTTAAATCTGCTTTACTGTTGAGATCTTAAGCGTCTCGATTTCTGCTTTGGATTATTTTGCATATTTCTTTATTTTTAATCAGAGATACAAAGAGAGATAAAAGAGATACAAGAGAGAGAATGGGCATGCCAGGGCTTCTAGACACTAAACGAACTCCAGACACATTAACCACTATACATCTGGCTTTATGTGGGTACTGGAATTTGAACCCAGGCTATTAGGCTTTGCAGGCAAACACCTTAACTGCTGAGCCATCTCCCCATCCTAGGGCTTTTGTGACTTCCTCTCTATTATCCCTGACATACACATTGAGCTAGAGTCTGCATCAGCCCCTTGAATAAGTCCTCATTGTCAGTGTCTTGCCTACACCACCATTGTCTCTCCTTTAGACACACAGATCTATTTATCAGCAGTGAATCACACCCCTTATCAATAGGCCTGGGGGTTGGACAAGGGGCAGCTTTTTTTTGGGGGGGGAGCTCAGATGTAGAGATAGACTCCCTACAGTTTTGGAGAGAGGTGAGCCCACCCTGTTCCTTTGTCTGAGAACCATGGAAGTCTGAAGGTCATTTCTTCCTAGCTTTCCTGGTTGTTTCTGTTAATTCATCCCACATGTTAGCCGGGCTGGCTGGTGAGAGGCGCTCCAGTGTCAGGTTGTGCCTGTAATCTAGTCGGAGTGGCTTTCCCCTGACATCTCTGTGATCCTGGGCAGATGTGTGCGTGCCCAGGGCAGGGCAGCATGACCAGCCAGCCATGGAGAGTCTGTGTGTGTGTCCAAGAGGATGGAGTGTGGTGTGGGGTAAGCATCTGGGCAAGACCTCTGGCAGGCAGCCTGGTGTGGAGCCCACAACTGAGAGGCAAGAGCTGCCTCAGCCTGTCAGCTAGTGAGGGTGGTCCAGGACTCCTGCTTTAGCTCAGTTGAGACATTGTGAGAATGGCCTTACACACTCTCCTCTCTGTTCACATCGTCTTGCACATGATTGATGCCTTCCTTTTAGCAATGTGGGTTTGTAGTTAATGAACTTGCTTCAAGTCACCCAGCAGAGAATTAGTGAAGTCGGAACTTGAGTTGGTTGGGGAGCAGGTTGTGCACCCCACCGAGAAGGAAAGACTGTGCAAGTTAATTCCACACAACCCAGGGGAAGGATGAGGTAGAGGAAGGATGGAGGAGAGGGGAGGGCACCCAGCATCTGTTCTGAGGCCTTTTACCTGTTTATCCACTGAATAAAGGCTGGCCAGCTCCTAAGGCACATCACTCGCTCTTGGTACTTTGGCTCTCCAGTCCTTTGCTTTTGAAAACCTTCTCTTCTTCTAAAGTTCTTCCTGATTTGGACTTCTCTAGAAGATGTCGGTTCTCCTTCCCCAGACCAGGCCTAAGGAGCACTACCTTCATGGCTAGGAGAGCCAATGGGGCAGGGCTTCAGGACCCTCTGCCTGAAATTCCTATTTCTACTTTGGGACAGCATTAAGCACCCATGCAAACTCTGAAGCCTAGTGCTGCTCTGTCACTGCTGGTGTGAAGCCTTCCTTGCTGTCAGCCTGTGCTAACCAGTCTATGGAACATCCATCTCCCCCCCAGTCACTCCTTCCTGGCTTACATGCCTGGTTTTTCTGCACATATGTGATGAATGCAGAAACTATGCCTTTATTGCCCTTGGTTTACTAACACCTAGAGTGCTTGGTACAATACCTGGTATACAGTACAGGTTTCATCAAGGTTTGTGGAGGGAAGGGAGGGAGGAAGCAAGACATGGAAGGAAAGAGGCTATTCTATTTGGATCTTTCTGTAGCAAAAAAATTATAGAAAATTTTCAACGTGCATAAGACACCCAGAAAAGCTGCATCACAAAATGCTTTGGGGCCGTGTGCAGGCATACACACTACATGGGCACAGCTTCACCTTTGAGCAAAACAATCCATTTTAGTGGACTTATTTTCTATCCCTTTAGAACCTGAAAAAAATACAACGAAGTCCCTTTTAATTTTTTTGTAGTGAAACTGCTTATAGATCAAATTGTACATGTGTGTGTGTTTTATTGAGCAGTAATACTTTTTTCAAAGCTGGCTTCTTAAAGCAGCTCTGAAATCTTTCCCCTGTTACTTATTTTTTCTAAGCTAGAAACTGTGTCAAAACTACAGTGAAATTAAATTCACATGTTAGCAAGAGTGACAGCTATGAGCACAGTTATTCCTATAGGTCAGATCTACATGCTTAGACAGTTTTAGTCATAAAACTGCAGTTTCCATGCTGACTTTTGACTTAAACTATTCTGTATTAGCCATAAAATATTGCTTAGTTTAGAACGACATCTCAACAGCCGTTCAACAAATAGTTTTTGAGCTTTTGCAATGTTAGGAATATTGTTCTTAAATCCTACTGCTGTGATAAGAAATAGTTATGGTTTTCATGAAATTTTTGTTATATAAAAAGAGAAATAATCAATGAAAATAAGCAAACACATTATGGAAAAACCATGAGTGCTGTTATGAAAATCTCTTGGGAGCTGTAGCAGAGGATCATTGAGAAGAGAGACAGGGAAGGGTGCTCTCATCTAAGAATAAAGAGTAAAGGACAAAGGGAAGAGGGCTCAAAGGACCTGGGAGACAAACAGAATAGTGTGCTTAGAAAGCCAGTGAGGATATAACCAATTGAAAAAAAATCAAGGGAATCGCAAAGTTAGGTAGAGGAGGACCAGCTCCTGGGCTTATGGGTGACGTATGTTGCAGAATTTCATTCAAAGGTCAGTGGAAAGCTACAAAGGGTTCTAAGCCAAGGAATGACATGGTTCTCTTTATATGTTCTGAGTCTCTGTGGCAAGTGGCCTGCGGAGAAGCAATAGCAGAAGTGAAGAGACTGGTTAGAAGGTAGGGAGGGACATTTGTCCCAGTTAGAGGTGGTGGGAGGACCAGGGTGATGGCTGCAGACAGACATGGATGCAGTTGAATGTGTTTGGGAACCAGAAAGAACATCATCTACTGAAGATTTAGATATAGTGGAGAGGTGAGGAGAGAAAGGACAGCCACCAAGTCCCTGGCTCCTGTGGACTGAGGTCACTGTGCTTAGGCCTCACACTGAGGGGGGACAAGTCAGCGCAGGACACTCCAGTCATGTCTTCTTCTACTTTCTGACCCACAGAACAAGATCTGCTGCACAGCAGTGGGCAGCACATTTAATGGTTATTTCCTATGTTTGGCGAATAAAATTTCTAAGGAAGTCTTCAGGGCACAGAGCATGCTGTCAAAACAAGTAAAAGAATGAGTCTTGATTTAAACTCACGTGCTGCTCTCACTGGCAGCGTGACACCCTCCTCTAGGGAGATGGTAGTAGACACTGAGGAGACTCAAATATCAGCAAAGCAGACATTCAGAGTTAAACACTAAAGGAGACATAACACACCCACCAAGGCTTGGAATATTGCAGAAAAAGAGGCAAAGAGATTATAAGAGCCCCAGGGTGGGAAGGTGCATTCTATGACACGGTCTCCCCCCCAGACACTAGATGATGCATTCCTGACCCCACATTGAAAACCAACAACTACACTGAGGAGGGCCCTCAGTGGATGATGGGTGGGGAGAGGGTGACATGAGCACAATTCAAGGGGAAGATGCCCAATAGGCAATATGTTCATAGCAAGAATAATCAATAATAAAAATCATAGAATCGAAAGTTCAAAGTAATAAATATAATTTTTAAAAAGAATGAACTTTGAACTACTATCACATGGAATGTATGGTACTGTACAGAAGTATGAAGAATGTTCAAGCATTTCATTAGTGGCAGTGATGCGGGTGTATGTGGTGCTGTGTCTGGGGACAGAGACTAGTTTCTGCTGGTAAGTGACACTTGACCCTAAGCTTGGAGTTTGGGTATAGAAGTATCCCAATCAAAGTAGAGAGAAATCCATTTCCAGAAATAGGAACAGAATGCATTTCGGGTGTTTATGGAGAAAGAGGTGGAGATCAATATTGATAAATGGTCTACTGTGGGATGTGGCATGTGTCAGGCTGACACAGCTTTGTGTGGCAGGTGTACTGGAGAGTTGAAGCATTTTTAGCTCTTGTGAGCTAGGCATTCAGAAAGTATTTGGAAGCAAGGGATGCATCCAGCCAGAGCTGTGGATGGGAAAGGTGCTCTGGATGGGGCTGCAGAAGGGATTGGGAAAGAGGCTGAGACAGAAGTTTGGGACCAGTTATGAGGCAAAATGATAATTCAGAGAGAGAGAGAGAGAGAGAGAGAGGCATGTTAGTGAGGATGTCACAAAACACTAATGATAATGATGGAAGCTCTTGGCTCTTGATCATCTCTTGCTGCAAGTGCTTTATCTACATTGACAAAGTTAATCCTCATAGCACTCCTACGTGGTTAGTTCCACTGACTCCTTTAGAAAACTGTGACATGAGAGACATTAAATAATTTTCCAGAGTTATCTAGCACTAAGTTAACAGTGGAGCAGGGATTTGAATTCAGACTGGCTGGCTCACAGTAAAGGAATGGATTATGGCTCATGAGAGAGAACCCTCCCTACTTGGGGACTCCCTGGTAGATGCAACATGGTGCCAAAGAAGAGAAAGGGGTCGAAGGGTCCTTCAAGGTCACTAATAGACACAGTTCATGGTACCAGAGACCATACACGTTCATCTTTTGCCTGTGCCATGTACAAGAAACAGCTTCAGATGTTTTTTTTTTTTAAACTACAATGTGAGGAACCCTTTTGCTACTTGTGTGGCATAAGAAAGCCCTTCATAATCCAGTGTGATCTAGGACGCAGACAGGGGTTTCCCAGCCAGGATTGGCACCCATGTGTGTCATGTGAAGACTTCATTGGAATGTCACAGGGATTATGAGCCTGTCCTGCCCTCTCAGGGATATTATGAGCAACAAATGAAATAATGAGACAGCCTGGCAGAGTGAGAAGCCAGAAGGCTGAAGTCTATTTCCTCCATGCCTCTAGACCCTGCTGAGAAGTCAGTTAATGTTACTAACCTCAGTTTCTCTACTGGAAAACTGGAAGTCACTTACAGTGAGCTACCTCAAAGCAGGGGAAGATTGTGATTGGAAGATGACCCTTGGAAATGGTTGACCATTGAACAAACACGCAGGCAGTCGCTATGTGCACTAGTCCTCCATGTGGACTTTATGCTCGCCAGGTCCATAAATTCACTGATAAACATGTGTATCATTGTCAAATGAAAGCAGAATTCACCCATTTTCAAATAATGCTCTAAAGTCACTGAACTTTAAGTCTGGAAAACAGATAGGATGGGTGAAGTGTTCTTAGCCCTAAATCTCGTTGTGGCATCTCTAGCCAGGAAGGAGTCCATTCACTCCACACACATTTTTAAAAGCACTGATCTGGGTATAGAAATGAATTATTTTGGAAACATTTCCAGGCTTCAATAAGGTTTCATTCTACCGAAGGGAGACAGGCAACAAACAAAGGAATAAATAAACTACCTAATTCCAGGTTGGCTTAAGTACTGTGAGGGACCCAAGGAAGAGAGTGGCAGCTACTTCATCAGAGTTCTGGATATGTTGAAGGAAGCAATGGGAAGAGAAGCTATGGTTAGGACAATCTAGCCAGAGATATGACTGCAGTCAAGATCTTGGCTGGAAGGAAACCTGTCAGTTCGTTGGAGAAATGAGACAGCCATTATAGTCTTTACAGTGTTGCAAGGGAGGGGAACTGCCCCAATAAATGAGGCTCAAGTGGGCAGAGGCAAGAATACAGAGGACTTAATGACGCTCAACTCTATTTTAGGTGTAAAAGGAAGCCATTGCATTTTAGGTGCAAAAAGAAGTCATTGTTTGAAGCAGGGAGATGTCAGTTAAGCTATACTTCTTAAAGAGTCATTGAAAGACTGTTTATGGATGGGGATAGGAGAGAGGAGGGCAGGAGTGAAGAGAGCAGGAGGACAACAGTCATCCAGGAGAGGTAGAGAGAGAAAAGGAGGGAGAGAGAGGTATGGAGGAAGAGAGAGGGAGAGACAGAAGGAGGGAGAGGGAGAGGGAGGGAAAGAATAGAGGGAGAGAGAAGAAGAAGAGAGACAGGAAAAGAGAGAGGCACTCCTGGGTTTTGAATAAATCCAAGGAAGACCTTTTAAAAATATTTTTGTATGAGAGAGAGAGAGAGAGAGAGAGAGAGAGAGAGAGAGAGAGAGAGGCAGGTAGAGAGAGCGAATGAGTATGTGCACACCCAGGCCTTCTGCCACTGCAAATAAACTCCAGACACATGTACCACTTAGTGCATTTATGCACTTAGTGGGTTTATGTGGATACTGGAGAATAGAAGCTACCACTTTAACTGCTGAGCTTTCTCCCCAGCCCCTAGGGAAGATCTTGAATCAAGTCTGCAGTCCCAATTTCCCTAGATCTGTGCTGTAGGACCCTTGAATCCATCCACATTCAGAACAGTCCATCTAAGTGATCAAGGCCTGCTTGCATCAAGAGTCTGCATGGAAAACACAGAGCTCCAGCTGCCCAAGGGGATAAGAAAATGGCTTATTCCTGAGACTTATCAGCTGATTGCTTCTCTAGCTCTGTCATTCCTTTCTGATCTATAGGCAATTGTCCAATATGCTGGGCCATAAAGGAGCCCAGAATGGAAGGTCGGTGGGGAAACACTAAAGAAGACAGGAAAGGAAGCCTGAATTCTCAGGGGACAAGAGGCAAGGATGTTGTGGAATGTGCGTCTTATGACCTTTTCAACCTCACGTTTAGCCTCATCCACTGAGGATGACCAAGTTGAAAGGAAGACAAACACCAGGAAATAAACTTGCATAAGAGGACTCCAGCATTTCATCTCATACAGCTTCACAGTTCTGCCCCAACTTAACCCTGAGACAAGACAGCAGGCTTAGTGGAGCATTTATTTCAAAGTTTCATAATCTCTTCTTTGACAGCAGCTGGTGGTACAAAGTGTAGAGTCTACTGGATCCGATTATGTAACAGATGGTTCTGTTTTCAAATTTTCTCCAACTGTTCAGATGTTTTTTTCACTAAATTCATATTTCCCATCTGATGCTACCCCCTGGGGCTGAGCTTTAATCTGTGTTGTAGTTTGTAAGGTCTTTTTTTCCCCTCTCTCTTTTAATCTTCCAATAGAATGAGAATTCCCAAGCATCACCAAGCATCGCCAGATACACATGAATATAGGAGGTTTGTTCTCAGGGGCAGGTCTTGCCTCCATCAATCCTCCTGCCAGAGGTGGGCTCAATATGCTCTGCTTGGAGAAGCCTCAAACCCCAGCTTCAATGACCTTGAGATTGAACAGTGTGTTCTTTTCCTCAGGCAGCACATGTTAGCACATCAAAATTCTTGGTAGCAAATTAAAACTCCTTTAGTAGAGAATAAAAGCCCTAAGTAACTATGTTACTGGCCCATTATGTGTCTCTAATTGTGTCACCTCGGTCCTCAGTGGGGTTTTCTGTTCATTATTTCCAGGTTCTTTTCCCACTGCTGTGCGGTAATGGTCTTCCTATTCTTCCTCTGCGTTCCAGCTGCATACAGCTGTCAGCCACCCACTCTAGCCTGGCCTTTTCAGTGTTTTTATCTTCCTGCCAGCATTATGAAATTGAATTTATAACAAAAAAAGTTCCATGGGCCTCCTTTTCTTTATGAATTTCTGGTTTCTTTCACCATTTAGAACGTCCCTAGCTTTCTGAGCACCTGTTCCTTGCGACTTCTTTTGACAAAGCAGCCTGTTCTTTGACCAAGTGCAGGATCTCAGAGAAGACAAGAAGGACCAGAAAGACCTGGAAAAGTGAAGAGTGGAGGTAGAGTTGTGCTGTGGGGGTGGGGAGGAGAATGACTGCTTGGGAGAACCAGAATATAGTAAGCTACTATATGGCATCCCAGCAGCCGCCATTCACACAGAAAGGAAAGAGAGGGAGGTGGTGACTTTTGAAGACAGCAGGGCTGGCATTCCTGCAGTTGTCCAATGCAGCAGCCTCCCCAGTGAGGAGCTGAGAAACCAAGGACCATTCATGTCACACATCTGGGACCTGTTGTGTCATCTGATGGAGAGTTATAGTCATGACTACTAAGACTGCCACTGTCCCTAAAACTATTGTTAAGGAAAAAAAAAACCTCCCTTCATTCTCTATATTTCTATTGTATTGAATAGGGCTAGTTACATAAATTGTGAAGCCTGTAAAGAATGAAAACTCAGCATAGGGACCCTCAAGCAATAAGGATTAAGAATATCAAAACATACTTCACTGCAGAACATTAAACCAAGCACAGGGCTATTCTGAACCTAAGGCCCTGTGTGATGATGGCATTGTTTACTCACCTATGAGGCTGGCCCCAATGTAGCAGCTGTCACGTGAACAGATGTGGGCCACTAAGCAAGTTCATGCCCACTTGGGGGATATAGTTTTTCTCTATTAAATAATTTTTAAAGGTATATCTACAGATAGAATGCTAGATAACAAAAACATTTCTTGAGCTCTCTCTTAATTTCAGTACAGAAACTTGAACCAGGAAGAGGTTAATATGATGTCTAACAGTTACTGAGGGCTGACCCAACACCTAATCTACCTTCAGAGAAAATGGGCCATGTTTTAGATTTTCTGCTTTTTATCTTCTTCTTTGTGTTCATTTCTATGTGGAGGGAGATGACATGTTATTTAGCAGAGTAATTCTTAGAAAGATATTGTACCTATGTGAAGGAAAACCTTGGTAAGTTTCTAATGGAGGAATTCATCATCTTTCTGATGAATTTAAACAGCAGATTATGATCATTAAACGGTTAGCCATAAGACAAGCATAGGAAGTCCTGTAGATGCTAAAGGAATAACAAGGCAGGAAGAAGGAGGAGGGGGAAGAAGAGGAGGAGAAGAGAGGAGGTGAATTGAAGATGCAAGATTTACTTAAGGGAAGAGCCAGAGGAAGAGATTCTTTTTTTTATTTTCCATAATGAGTTACATTATTTAGTGGGCAAACAATGAGTTGTTATCCCCAATTCCCTGATGCCCCCCCCTTCCCCTTCCCCAATCAGCTGGATATCCTCCTCCGTGGGTTGTCTGGATCAGTCCTTGTGACAGGGGACCATGGATAGCCTAGTATTCAGCCAGGTTCTCCTGGCCCTAGTATGTTGTTACTGAGGGGTGCCATTCTTATGTCCCAACAGTTAGAAGGGGACTTTAGCATAACAAATATTCAAGAAGGATTTTTTTTCTTCACTTGCATGACATAGATGGCACAAGGCATCGCTTTTTCTCGAATCCCACTTAAAAATTTTAGTGTAGATTGTGACAGTACTGTGGGGGGGGGGTGTATACAGATATGCAGAATCACTTTGGAAAGTGTGAATAGATGTTGATTTTTGGCTCCTTCCAGTGGACAGGCTACCTTGGGAGAAGGGACACAAGGCTATAAGATCTTAACACATTCCTGGACATCCTTCCCAATGAAAGTGCAAGGACCACAAAATTTGGGGCAAAGTTCGCATAGCAGGTACGGCAATATCTTTGTTGATCTCAGCACTTGGGAGGCAGAGGTAGGAGGATCTAAGAAACTTTGAGGCCACCCTGAGACTACATAGTGAATTCCAGGTCAGCCTGGGCTAGAGCAAGACCCTACTTCAAAACAATACAAAACAAAACAAAAAAACCCAAATGGAGAGAATTTTCCTTAGAAAAAGAGATACGGAGGACTCCTGCTGACATCGACATTTTCTTTTCTTCTGTCATTTCTGAACTTTCAGACTGTCTTGTTTCAGCATTCCTGCTCAATCTCAAGCTGTATTGCAGATGCCTAAGGAAAGGGTCACATGTCCATACAAACCAGAGCATGAACTGGCTCTCTCTGTTTCCATAGGCTGGCTCAGTGGTGGAAGTTATTCCTTGTGAGCAAGTACATTCATGGGGATGGTGAATTTTTGAGACAATCACCATGATTATATGAACCAAATTTTCTACTGCCAACCAGATGGAGATTCTTTCTTCACTGTTACCCTTGAAATATCTAAGGTTTTATTTAAACACACACACACACACACACACACACACTGAGTTTCCTTTGATCCATCTGTTGTGAATGTTAAGGAAATAAGGGTCAAGTTTGCAGTTTGAGAACCTGACTAGTCATGGTATCTCTGGACATGTAGATCTCTGAGCATCCTTGAAATTCATAACTCATAAGTCATACCATGATACATATCTGTAGGAATTTCCCCCTAAAATAGAAACACTGTTATAGATTCTACAGTCTTAACATTTTAAAGAGTTGATGAATGAGTAAAAATGCAATTTGGTCATTAAAATTTCAGGCACTCTGTTCATGCTTCTTATCACTCAGTTATATTCTCAGAGCTCATTTTCCTCTTGCATTTAATGTGTGCTTTATGGATAGCTTTCTTCATCTCTGTAAGATGGCATTTCAGGGAATCAAATGAATGAGATCATGGATGTATGAAAATGTGCCTTCTCTGATGAATGATTTCCTAAGACTGGTCCTTCAGTCTGGCTGCAGGGGATGTATACAAGCAGTAGTTGAAATATAAGACGAAATTTTATGGGTCTCCAACAATAGGAAATGAGTAGAATCATTGTCTTATTTTGTTGTTGCTATAATAGGATACCACAGACTGGGTAATATACAAGCAATAGAAGTTTAATTAGCCTTTGGTTCTGGAGGCAAGAACTTCAAAGAACATGGAGCGAGAATTTGGAGAAGGTCATTGTGTGTGTTACCTATCTGACAAAATCTGACTCAACCTCTTTTATGAGGAATCAGGAACTCTGTCCTACAATAACTAATCCACTGGGCCATGATACTATTAATCCATTCATGAGGAGAGAGTACGCAAAGGCCAATTACCTTAGAGGTCCCATCTCTTAATACTTTTAAAGCCACAGTAAGTTTCAACGAGTTCAAAAGGGACATTCACACCAAAGAGTCACCTTCCATAGATATTGGAAATGCAAAGTCACAAATTAAACTAATACCCTTATGAAAACCTACCTTCTTTGCTAACTAATAATAAATGTGCTTTTAAAAGGAGAGAGTTTGGGCAGAAGTATCTGATGTAGATAGATAATGGTGCACTGAGCAGCCTTAGAATTGTTATGAGAAGAATTTCAGTGTCAGGGGTGGGATAATTTCCAGTGAGTTGGTTGGGGAGTCTCCTGATGACCCCCCAAACATTACAAGCCATTGCTAATGCTCTTGGTTGCCCACAAGAGCTAGATAGCAAAGCACTATTGCTGAAGACTTCACATGCTTGGGCTGCAGGTCACTGAGAAATCAAACCGGAGCTCAGCTAGAAACCTCCTCCCTGTTGACTAGCTGTCAGGATGCTGGAAAGAGCTATGCAGCATGCAGCCTTTTAGGAGAGAGAAGTCACTAACAGTATTAACCAACAATGGATCCAGCCAGCCTTATGGTTGATCAGCCAGACTAAATGTGTTACCTGGTGCAATAGTGGAATGTCTATTATTGGGCAAACCCAGTGCTCTCTGATTGGACTGGAGGCCCGCTCCATGGGAAGGGAATACATACCTGGTACTAGAATCTAGTCAAAAACCTAAGGTTGGGGAGGTCATAAGCTCTAGGGTAGTAACGACTACTGTTGTCTGACTAAATAGAATATTTTACCTACCAAACTGCCCACTGAATGTGCATGTTTATGCCCACATATTAATGCTACTCTCACTTTTAGTTAGAGAAGCTTCCCTTTTCAGATGGTAATGACCACTGGAATGACTCAAAGTTTACAGTAGTGCTGAGAGGAAGTGACCATAGAGTGTTTATTACTAAGTGAGACATCTTGATCACAGTCTTCAAGGCTCAGGGTCCATTGTAGAAGAAGTGGTGGAAAGAATCTAAGAACCAAACGAAGGGGAGGGATGCTCACAATGCTGTCTTGATATTCATGACCTCAAAGTACCTGACACTATCTACCCAAGACCTTCATTATAGGAGGATAAAAGTGATTACATCAAAATAGACGAGAGACTAATTTGACAGAAGGGATTCAATGGAGGGGGGATTTGAGAGAGGGAAATGGTGGTGGAGGAATGATCATGGCTTATTGTCTATATTTATGGAAGTTGTCAACAAAAGGTTAAAAAACAACAAACCCATCTCTGAGGGTGCTCCTTCCCTTTCTCACCATGCTGGAGTTGTTCCCTTTCAAGTTCTCACTTTGGTCCACCGATATTTTTTCTCTCTGCTCTCTTCTCTCAGATAATGCCATGGTACATGGTGGCTTGTGACTGACAACTTTGTAGGTCTGAACGACCCACCAACGTGAGAGGCTCTGAGGACATCCCTGAGCTCTGCAGTAATAGCTACCATGTGTGGCTTTGCTCAGTGGTTTCCACAGTGGTAGCAGCAAAGCTTCACTGGCTCCTGAGGATCACAGTTCAGGAGATGCTGAAGGAATCCAAATGCCATTTGGCTGAGGCTGCACAGATAAATAAATTGGAGAGGATAGGATTTTTGTATTTTACACATTTAATTTTTTTGTACTTTGAGTTTTAAATGGGGACTTTATTTGGGGTTTAACATTTGGACTTTCATTTCACTGGGAATTGAATAATGACAGGGAATTTATGTTATGTAACATTGGGAGAGTTCATTGTATTAGTCGGGTTCATTGTATAACCTCTGGCAAGACCTCCTGGAGCATGTGGCTGGGCATGAGTGGAGATGGAAATAGAATAGACAGGGATGCTTTGGCCTATGAAGAAACGAACTGAACCGTGGAGGTAATCAATGTTGTTTTCCACCCCGGGAAACCCTGGAGCAAACAGCCACATGGCTCACCCCAGAGAATAAAGAGAGGATGTCAACAGTGGTAGGAATTTGAAAGGACATTCCAGGGCTAAAGGGTTCCTGGGATATAAAACTTTCAGCACTAAAATCTGTGACAATCTCAGGCACAACTCAGACACAGGCTATGACCCTATCCAAAAAGGGTAGGAGACTGATTCCGGCACCCTGCTGAGCTTTCTCCTCTGGGTGGGACTGACTTAAAGAGAAGAAGGGATTTAATTAAGTTTAGGTGGTTTTCAATGTTTAGCACTGAATAACAATACTTCATGAATGTTTAGCCTTTGTCAGACACTATTCCACATAATATAAAGCCACTTGATATGGAAGAACCCTACCAGGAAGATTACCACTCACTCAATTTATAGCTGAACTGAGGCACAGAGAAAACTTGTTATCATACAATTGATAAAGAGGTGCACCACCTCATCATGAACCCATAGAGTTTATCCCTTTTAACTCTTATGCCACATTTCTACTAATTGACTTTGGGACAGATTGTTTGGTATAAGAAGAAGCTAGGGATAGTTCTATCAGGTATAGCATTAAATTTGTTCAAGAGTGTTCTAGAATACACTGACCAAAGCAGACAAGAAGGGACATAGAGAAATCCTGGCATTGTGAAAGAATAAGGACCATAGATTCAGTGAACAAGTGAATCTGGAGGGTAAAGAAAGAATACAGTTATTTGAATGTTTCTGGTTTGGGTGAGTGGATGAATTATGGTGAGATTGTCGCGAACAAGAAATAAGATAGTTTGGCTTGGAGAGAAAGACCAAGTTCATTTTGACACTTTGAAGTGCTCATGGGATAACAGCAGTGGTGTGTGGGAGACAGTTGGAAGAAAGGATGCATTCAGTGGAAAAGGCAGTTTCAAGAAAGAAATGGCCCCCAATACCAAAGGCATTAGGAAGGTCAAGTAAGGTAAGGCCTGTGGAGCCACGGCTGGATCTGTAAATACAGAGGTCATCGTGACCTTGACAAAACAGAGTAAGTGGAGAGGTGGCTGGAAGCCAGCCTTCCATGGGTGATGAAAGGAGGTCATGGAATCAGCAAGGGGTGGCCTAGATTTCCAAGAACTTGCCTGGGAGGGGAGAGGGAGGGAGCAAAAACTATGTGGAGATTTAAGGAAGAGAGAAGACTTCTGCTTGATTTTTCTTTTCTATTTTCTGATGCAAGGGGATCAGAAGGGAGAAAGAATCTCAAGATTCAGCAAGAAGAGGGACACTATTTATGGTTCTCAGTACCTGAGAACCTCCAAAGGGAGTGCCGATAAAGAGACAGAAAGATTTGCTCTATCACAAGGTTCTCCTTTCAGAATGGGAAGAAGAAAGACTGTTTTTCAGAACTGGTTGTATTTGTAGTTGTGGCCAGGAAACTGAGTTTCATAATTGTCTCTAAGAAGTCCTAGCAAAATCCATTCGTCCAAGCTGGAGAAGAGGGTAAGAACTTAGAGGGAGATAGTGGAAGTGCCGTAGCACTTTGGTATACGAGGTATTGGTATCACAGTGGACGACTACATCTGGGGGAATTCATGATGCTCTGAGCACTGTGCTAGCTCCTTACACATAACAACAATGCTATAATCCATAAATCACAAGTGAGTTTTATCCCTGGAGACTGTCTACATAAAGCTGCTGCTCTGCGAACATTTATCAAGTGTTTGTAGTTGGCTTATTGTGGCTCAGTTTGCAGGTAGGCCCCTCCATGAATTCTGTCAATAAAGATATACTTGTTTTTTAGTATGTGTGGTACTGGATATGGAACTCAGAGACTCATGCATGTTAGACAGACATTCTACCACTGAACGAATCCCTAGACTCTATCAGTGAATATTAAATGGACATCTACTGTGGGGAAAAGAGGGAATCTGTAAGAAAGCATAAGACAGTCCACACTTTTGAAGGGATTTCAGTACTGAGATGATTACTCATTCTACCCCTTTGTTCTCAGTATTACAAGATCCTGGGGCCAACCTAGCAAGAAACGCAGAATGTTCATTGGCACCGATTTCCGTGATGGTGGCTTCCAGCTCTATCACTAAGAGGACTGACTGGGGTGGTGTTGCCTGAATACTCCTAATCCTTAGTCCTTCTAATTCTCAACCCATAGCAACAGTAATTTATTTGCAATGAAAATTTTACTCTGTGTCCAGAGCCCACAAATTAGAGTTTTCACCAGATTTCTAGGGACAGTTTGAGAATCCCCTTCATTTATCAAAGCCCTCATGGCTTTACCCTGATTTCACCTCGCTTATCCTAGACAGACAACACATATTTCTTTATATATATATATATATATATATATATATATATATATATATATATATTGTCCATAATGAATTACATTATTTAGTGGGCAAACAATGAGTTGTTATCCCCAATTCCCCAATGCCCCCCTACCCATCCCCAAACAGCTGGATATCATCCTCCCTGTACCGTCTGGATCAGTCCTTGTGGCAGGGGACCATGGATAACCTAGTATTCAGCCCGGTCCTCCTGGCCCAAGTGTGTTGTTACTGAAGGGTGCCATGCCTCTGGATAGTCTCCCCTACCACGGCTCTCACAATCTTTCCTCCCCCTCTTCTGCTCAGTTCCCTGAGTCGTGGTGGGTGAGTATTAAGGCTGCTTTAATGTTGTGAGTTTAGGGGTCTTTGTGTCAAGAATCCTTGGTTTCTATCACCCTGGCTTATCCTGTGTTGATTGAATGGCTGTGGCTGTGGGTCCCTTGTTCATCCCGTTATTCTCTGCAGGGTTCCATATGGATCCTCCACGACATGACTGTGGTGGCTCCTCTCTTGCCAGGATCTTAGCTATCTGGCTGCGGTCGGTTGGTAGGGTTAGATGGGCCCCAGCTCTCTCGCTGCATCCTGAAAAATACAAACACAATCTCCATCAGAGAGACCCCCAAGGGCTGGGGAGGGAAGGGAAAAATGGGAGCTGCAGGGGGCAGGAGGGAAGGGGAATAAACCCAGGGGACCTGGCAGAGGCTGCCTCCTGTGAGGGCTGGTCCTCGTTGGCATCTTCCAGTTGTGAGGATCCTGTGCCGGAAGGTGTCTGGAGCTCAGAGCGTGGCCGCAGCTGACATCCACAACCTGGAACCCTGCTGAAAACCCTGACCCTTGTTCCCTGAGAGACACTGCCTGTCTGCTAGTCAGCCATCTTGAACTGGAAACCGACAACACATATTTCTTGAAGTCACTGAGCTAGGTTAGAGGTGCAGGTATGCATGTGAGGGTGAGTGGTGTTGAAGAAGGGGGCACAAAGATGAAGACCAGAGAGTAGAGGAACATTTATTTTACATCTTCTCAGCAGGAAGGACTGAGAGCTGGCATGGAACATGGAGTCGAAGGACAGAGAATTCTAGAACTGGAATTTGCCTTGGCAATATCTTGGGTCAGAGATCCTTAACTATATTTGGAACCACAGATCTTTCTGAAATCGTATTTTTAGGTAATTTGCCATTATAGTTCCTTACCAAATGACTGCTATGTGATAGCATATTGAATTATCAATCAGTTCTAGTTTATATCCATTATGCAGGAAAACAAAAGACAGGGAACAATGGTTTTTTTCCCAAAGTTACCCAGCTAGTTGGGCAATATGATTCAAATTAAGGGTTGCTTGTCTGTAGGTTCTTATATCCTAAGTCATAGCACCTGATGTATAAATGAGGTAATACTTAGACTCTTTGCCTTGCTGTGCCCATCCAATTGGCCTCTAAATATTTATGTTGATGTCCATAGATTAGTGCTGCGATCACTTTTGGTCAGGAAGCTTCTTTTTGTGATTGGCAATGACTGATGAGGAAACTTAAAACTCATAAAAGTACTGAGAATAAATGGCTTTGAGTGCTCAGTGCTATCTGAGACACCTCTGTTGTACTCCGCAAAGCTCAGGGGACATTGTAGTAGAGGTGGCGGGAAAGATGTCAGAACCTGAGTATGGGGAGGAGTGCAATGGAGCGGCTGATGCATTCATGACCTCACAGCGTCCGCCATTGCCTGCACAATATTTGGCCCATCAATGTCCTGCCGTGGTTGATGGAGGAGGGAAAAAAATAAAAAAATGAATACATGAAAAGAGAGAAGAAGGGGTTCAGTGGAAAGGTCAGGGAAGGGCACAAAAGAAAGTCATGGAATGGGTTATGATCTAAATAAATTCATATATCAGGTACATATCAGAAAATTGTCAATAAAAATTTAAAGAATAAGCCTCTTGTCTTAAATCCTCCTCTTCCTCCTCCTCCTCTTCCTCTCTCTCTCTCACTCACTCACTTTCATCAGCCATTTAAACATTGCCCTAGCCAATGGCTGCTACTTGTCTCAATAAGAGATTCCCATCCTTCAGTTCATCTCATCTTCACGTCTTTGGTGAGGATCCCACAAAACCAAGGACAGACATGGGTCCTCTTTGTGTCTATGATTTATGAGGGTCAGAGGGAACTTAAGGGACCACCAGCACCTCAAGCCCCACCGACCTCCACTCTGAAGCTCCTGCTAGAGTGCTGACTGAGCAGATCTTTGCAGAGCCCTCAGTTCTTTGTTGGGCTGGAAATGCATTCAGGGCAAAGGCCTTGGGCTCTTTTCCCATTGTGGTATTTGGCTCTGTTGAACTCCAATCCAAGCTCAGCCGTGGCAAGGCTGAGGACTGTGTACGTGAAAAGTAGTGGAGCAAAACCTCAGAACACGTTTTGACCTTCAAGAACGTTTGGTTTGGATAGGGTTCTAGAAATGGTCCGAGTTTTTTAGTTGCATATTTTCTCTTCCAGAATGCATTTTGAACTTCTTCAGAGGGCTGTTCACGACATCTGAAAGGCTCGTGAGGCCTGAGTGGGTCTCACTTTGCTCCTCCCTAGAACACCCAACAGTGTCATTGGCATAAAAGAAAGACAGTGTTGAAGATATTCAATGAATGCCGCCTACCAGGAATTGGGTTGAGTCTTGTGACCATCACTACACGTAGTTTTCAAAGGACTGGTGAGGAAGATGTTACGTGAATGGCGTGATGAGGAAAAGAAAGTCATGGCGTTCAACGTCATGTCCATAATCTCCAGGAAATGACATTATGGGATCTGAACATCCGGCTGCTGGTTAGTAGGTATGGGTCTGATGCACTGCACTGTAATGCTTCTCTCCTCTCATCCCTTTCTTTTCTCTCTCTACCATTCTCTCCCCTCTCTTCTTTTGCTTTCTTGCCTCTATTATTATCTTCTAGTTCTCTTCCCTCCTTTCTCCTCTCTCCTCCACCTTTCCCCCACTTTCTTCTTTCCTTTTTCTTAAGTTTTCCAGGACAGTCCATCCAGGGTGACTGGCATGCGTGCTGGAGCTCCATCAGTTCTCTAGAAGCTGCCAAGATGCAGCCAACACCTGGGTGTCAAATGCAACCTTGGATATGTCCGCAATGGGAGGTGCCTCAGCGAACCTCTTCCTTATTGGTGGCCCTAAAATTTAGTTTTCAAAACTATTTCCTCACTTTTTAAATTTGCAAATGAGATCTTTGGAAAGTTCTGGTTATTAGATTCTGGTTAACTCAGAAGAGAAACGAGTAAGGATACTATAATTTCTGGTTAATC
Source organism: Zapus hudsonius (assembly GCA_004024765.1). Lineage (NCBI taxonomy): Eukaryota > Metazoa > Chordata > Mammalia > Rodentia > Dipodidae > Zapus > Zapus hudsonius. The sequence continues at coordinate 26,081 of PVHP010010229.1, read as the reverse complement.
TCTGGTTGTCAGCCTGGCAGAATTTAGAATCACCAAGGAAACCAATTTCTGGGATTTTTTTTTCCTTGAGGGATTTTCTAGATTAGATTAATTGAGATGTGAGGACCTCCCCTAATCACGGGTGGCATCATTCCATGGGAGGGTCCAGACTGAATAAAAAGGAGAAAGATAACTGAGTAGCAGTATTCATCTCTCTCTACTTCCTTACTGCTGATGGGACAATGAGATGCTGGCTTCCTGCTCCTGCCCTGTTTTCCCCACCATGATGGACTCTCCTTTCTGGAAATATAAGTCAGTTTATACACTTTCCTTCTACAAACTGCTTCTGGTCAGGCATTTTGTCTTAGCACTGAAAACGTACCTGATGCAAGACTGACTATGAATTGCACATGACACCATATTTACAACTAACACTCAATATCTAAGGACAATGTGGAACTAAATTTGGTTTAATTTTCTGACAGTCATAAAATCCAAGACAGATCAATCACAGATCTCCTCTGCACTTTTAATGGCATTCCTAGAAATTATGCTTTTTGAAAATCTTGATATTGTTAGGACACAATAGACTTAAAACTGCCTGTCACCATCTTCCCACTATCTAGAAAATAGTGAAACTAGAACAAAATCAGAAGTACCCAGAACTTAGAGAAAGAGAAGTTTCCTGAAGAAAAGTCATAAAATGTATGATTCATCAATTTCTGATGCTGATACCTACCTATTAGTTACTTGAACCAATAAATTCTCAAATGGTTTAAATTAAGTGTCAGCCATTTGCAAACAAAAAAATCTGAGCAGGTTTAAGTAGAAGACCCCATGTTGGTCATGCAAGGATTCTTGGCCACAAAATGATAGGAGAGATATATCTGGGTAAAAACTGCACTGTCTTGCTTACTGAAACTTAGGTATTTCCATAATTCCTGAGCATTGGCCACACCCTCTTCTGGGTCCTATCTTACTTTTCCCTTCACTCTTTCCACTTTGGGTCGTGTAAGTCCTCTACTTTCCAGCACATGCCTGGCATTACTCTCAGTGCTGATTTTTATTTCTAGAGCTTCTTGAAACCCAGGCATTTCACCTTGACCTTGGTCTCTACAGTGCTAAAAAAGATGATGCATGAGCCAAAGGAAATCAGCACATATTGTTAAACTAGAGGCTCTGATATGAAGAGTATTTTCTTTTTTTATTTCTTTTTATTTCTTTTTTTTAAATAAATTTTTTATTGTCCACAATGAGTTACAACATTTAGTGGGCAAAAGTCATAAAATCTATACTTCTATGTCATATATATATTTGATTTAAAATAGATTCTATGTGAAATATGTAACTCCATATCATCAATAGTCGACCAACCTCTAGGTATTTTAGCCTGATATCAACCTGAACATTAAGTCAAAGTCCTGAGAGAAAGGGAATGAATGGAAGTGTGATGCCTCTTTTCTGATGGAAAAGAACCTTGAAGGATGGCAATGGAAGACCCAATGCCTTTGAAAATATCTCTTCCAGGCTAAAAGCAAATTGAACTTTCTGATACATTTTTGGAAAATTAGGGTCTGGAAGATCTTTCTGACTTTCCTTCCTCCTAGGTCAGCATTTGGAAGAGAAACAGAGAACAATTAACAAGGGAAAGAAATGGACTTGTTAACAATCAGTAGATTCGGGGATGGGGGAGAGAGAAAGGCTAATGGCTGTATATTTTTAATTGTGTGAAACCTCAGGAATTATGGAGTTACCTAAAACATAAGCTCTTCATCGTTTTTCATTTGATCTCTAGCCAAGTAACTGCTGTAGAATAATTTAACATTCTCTGAGTTTTCAGGAATAAGGCTCACAGTGTGATAGTTAAATGCATTGAAATTTTGATGAGATCATTAATAATATCTCTTGTCAGTGACTTAATTCTAGTTAATAACTTCCTTGTGACTTTCATCAAATAGATTTTCCTGGGCATATTAATTTCCAAAGGTTTATGGGTGTCCTTCAATTGTTAACCAGTGACAGAAATAGCCATTTTGCTGGGGCATGTTTTGAGGTTTTGCCCTTACTTCTAAGAAAAAGGCGATAATTGTGTAAACCAACAAGCCATCTGTATTTGGTATCAAGTTTTAGCCTAAAACCTGAAGTGGTATTTTCTAAAAAGAGTAGTTTCATGTAATTTCCATGATAATGGCATGCCAACACCAACTTTTCTAAAATGGCAGCCTGTTATTTTACAAGTTATGTAAGTCTAATAGAGGAGGAAAAAATCTCCTTAGTCTTCTCTTCTGGAACAGTTTCTTAGAATTTCTCTGACTAATGCAGGCTCACGTCAATAAGTTCATTTCTCATCCTCTGCAGCTCAAGCTGTAGGACCAATCCAAACCCACTTCCATTCCAGAGCCAACCCTGGGCTCCACGGTAACTGCATTTGTATCTGCTCTGAGGTGGGGAGAAAAACTTGGGGTAAAGTCATCAAATTCTAGAACTGCTGAGTAGTAAGGCAGCCTTGGGATTTGGAAGAAAGCATTTGATGGAGGGAGGGAGAAAGGGAGAGAAGGAGGAAGGGAGAGAGAGAATTAAGGAGAGAGTTAGACAGAGAGAGGGTTTATATATCCCATAACATTTATTCTGAATTTGTCACTTCCCATAGGTACCCAGGGCCCCCAAGTTTGGCTGGTAACATGGGCATGGGAAGGCAGATATGGTTGTTGAATGAATGAAAACTATAAAAAGTCTAAAGAGGCTTTGGATAACTTTACATGTGACATATATGTAACTGGTTCAGAAGAGAAATTCAATTTTCTTTAAATCTTTGTTTCCTGTCTGTTTTCTCTTCTAACTCTTCTAATTATGTGAATTACTGGGAAACAGACTCTTGGCCCTGGATTCAGAAGAATCTCCTCCATTATTATAGAAGACGTGTGGTGTGTGTGTGTGTGTGTGTGTGTGTGTGTGTGTGTGGTGGGTGGGGAAATGGAGGGTGTCTTTAAAAATTCCTCTTAAAACTGAAAGTGAGAGAGAGTGATAAACAGAGGTAGGAAGAAGGAAAAAAGGGGAGTGAAACAGGGAGAAGGGAGAATAACAGAAGGGAGAGAATAAAAGGAGGGACAGAGAGGGAGAGAGAAAGAATGTGTGTGTGAGAGAAAGGGAGAGAATTTATGCATGATTCTAAGGTTCCCTGAAATTTCTTTCTTTACAATTGGAATAAATTGTCAACAGTAAATCCTTTCCTAGACTTTTCAAATCTGCTGAGAGATATAACATATTTAGAAATACAGAAATGATGTTATAAATGAACATATGAAAAATTCTAAATAGTGTGCTATGCATATATCTATGTCTCTCTATATATCTATATATCTATATCTATATCATCTATATCATCTATATCTATATCTACATCTCTATCTCTATCTTTCTATCTCTATCTCTATCTCTATCTCTATCTCTATCTCTATCTTTATCATCTATCTATCTAACCATAGCTCCAGGTGCCCTCAGAAATAGACATATCCCTTTACTCATTCAAGGGAGAATCAAGGCTTGGGTTCCTATTGCCATCATGATTTGAAGCTATAATGTCCCCTACAGAATGCTTGGTCCTCAGATGGTGAGGCTATTTTGAGAAGTTCTGGAAATTAGGAGGTGGGGCTGAGCGGAAGGAACTCAGCCACTGGGGGAGGGTCCTTGGAGATATATCATCTTTGGCTGCCTCCTGTCTTGTTCTCATCTTCCTGATCAGTTATGAAATGAAAAGGTCTCTTTGGCCAACACTTCCACTGCCATGATGTTCTTCCCACATGCACGGGGCCAGGCAACTATGGGCTAATCCCTCTGAGACTGTGAGCCCAAAGCAATCTTTCCTCTTTTAAGTTGTTTCTGTCAAATGTTGTCACAGTGATTTGCAAAGTAACTGATGCATCTCCCTCTCTATTCTCCCAGGCCAATCCCCAACCAACTTCCTCCTCTCTTTTACTCACTGCAGTGTTTCCATCTGTTCTGGAGATTTCTCCTTGACTCCTTCCTATGCTGAGAAAACACCGACTGTAGTTTTGGCGATGCTGCACACTAGATATTGTCCTACCTCACCCAAATTTGTATAGTCAACACTTCCTTCATCACCCCACGGTCACTGCTCCACTCCTTCAATTCTGTCATTTCCATTCCCTCTCCCAGAGAGACTCCCTTTAAGAGCCACAGTGTTCACTACAAATAGCTAAAATCATTAGCCTCATCTTCTGCACTCACAGTCCTCATTTTATTAAATAGCTTTTTTCTTCATTTCCCACCACTTCAGTATTGAATTGTGTTTTTTTTCCAAATTATCCTCATTTGTGAGCCTAGATTTGGGTGGGGCTTAGACAAAATATAGTCCAGAATGACCCCATGGTGGTTTGGTTGTTCTGCTCTGTTCCCTTTGTTCTCTGCTTTCCTCTTCCACTCTTCTGGCTCTTCTGTCCATCCTTGGGACATCCTTTTTCCTGGGACCCAGATGATGGCAGTTTTCCTTAGCCTGGTTGCCCTTTCATTTGTTTCTTTGGGACAGTTAAGTTCATGTTTATGGTTTTACCCACAGTTTATGCACCTTGGCCATATAAGATTCTATCTTCCCTAAGCATCAGATTTATATGTCCAATTGTCAGCTTCTAGACATTTTTTTTTGTAATTAGGCATCATGGACTATGTGCCTATAGCCTGTAAGCTTTGTAAAGCCTTGCTCACAACAAGAAGGCTTACCTAAGAGAAGAATAAACTCCACAACACAAAAGCAGTTCTGGGGAGGCAAACTAATAAGTATTATGCAAACCATAACAGAGTGCCAATTTCATTACAAAAGCGTATTTATTATTTAAGGAAGTTCAGTTTGCAGATAATTGAAAAAACCATAACCAATCAAAAATGAAATGAATTGCAAATGATTTTTTAAAAAAATCAAAATCATAAAAATCCTCTCAAGTTTTTCCTTGCCAAAGTTATATTTAATGTGGGATCTCTGGGTAAATTTTAATATATTTGCTCTGATGTTGGATGGGGTTTCTAGAAATAAGAATATTAGGCCTTTGAAGGTCTTACAAGCAGCCCAACCTACTGCAATATCTTCATTCCACAGGCATCGAAAGCTTGGTATATCCAAGACCAAGTTCAGCTTCTCCCCTTTCTGATATTCTCTATTTTGATTGGCATTTCCATCCAGTTCCTCAAGCTGGAAGTCAAACTTGGCTTCTTGATCTCATTCAAGACTCTTCTTATCCCCCTGTTTCATTGATTGCTACATGCCATTGGTTTTTCATGTCACCGTGTATCAGATCCATGCATTTCCTTTCTCCATCTTAATTGACGTTGCTCATGTCCTGTCAGTTCTTACCTTGACCATCCCCATAATCTTGTAGGTGGTCACTCTGCAGCTAATTGTCCCCTCTGTCATTATACTCACCTTAAAATTCTAGGATTTACAGGTTCTCACAGCCACACCTGACATTTTTACATGGATATTAGAGGTTGAACACAGATCCTCATGTTTACAAGGCAAACATTTTACTTACTGAGCTATTGCTCTAGCCCATTTGTTTGTTTGTTTGTCTTTGACATAGGTAGGCAAGGCTGACCTTAAACTCACACCTATCCTACCTTAGCCCTCTAAGTAATGGGTTAGAAGTATCATCCACACACTGCTACTGGGATGAACCTCCAAAGTAGGTACAGTTGTGGGAGGAAAGAATTTATTGAAGTTACAGATGCAGGGGAAGTTCCATTGTAGCAGGGTAATTTTTCCCTCTGTTTTCCTTCCTGGATTTCCTTCTTTATGAATCCACAGTTAAGCAGGCACTCGGATACGGCTTCCTTATCTTCAGCAGGGAGTGCAGGTAGCAAACACTTGCCTCCCCTGACTATTTCACTGAGAGCTCCTGAAGGCACTTCCTAGGCATTTTAGTCTAATGAGTTTGGGGAGAAAATGACCCCAAAGAAAAGGGAAAGAGTGAAATTTGTTTTTTTTTTCCCTGACATTAAAAAACGTCTAGGTTTGCTCTTCTTGGAGTTCCAATGCATTTTAAAGACATTGTGTTGTTTATGAACATGCTGCCTTTAAATATTTATTTTGTGATGAAACCTTTCTGTGCACTAGGTGAATAGACTAAGTACATTTAAGATGCATTTATAGTTCACAGTAATCCCATAAGGGGGCATGACTGTTTAATTTAACACTTGAATAAACCTAGGCTCATCAAGATTTTATGTTTTTCGAATGTCCCATAACTAACAAGTGCTGGATGCAGGTACCAGACTTAGTCAAGTGCCTCATCCACTCCTGTTCATCCATTCTTTCAGCAGCTGTGTGTTAACACCCACGCTCTGTAAAGACAAGCTATTGCTTGAGGTGGAAGAATTATAACAGTGAGTAAGCCAGATAAGATCTTACCCTCAAGAAACTTAACTCCTAGCTGGGGGTTAAACAGTTAAACAAAGACATAAATGAGGAAATTTCAGAGAGTGTTCAATTATATAAAGTAATTACGAGAAAATAATATGATAGAGATATGAACAGACTATAATTCAAATGAATTTTAGTGGGAAAATATATCTCTATTTTAGAAACATTGTCTTCTTGATATTAAAGGGAAGGTTCTTCTGCAACTTCTGGTAATACTGACATTTGTTATGTATTGAGTGCCTACCGTTTTCTTGATATCCCTTAAATATTAAGCTGTTTTAATTTTCAAAAGGATCCTATATGAAATTATTCCAAGTTCATAGATGAAGAACGAGGTTCAAGGTCTTGAAGAGAATGGTGGCAGAGGAAGAACTTAAACCACGGTGCCCTGGGTCTATGGGGCAGATGCTTACCTGTGTTTTAAACCTCCCCTCTGATCAGAGACCCTCTACATACAGGAGTGAGAAGTCATTCATGCACATTTGGCATAAAGATTGTTACCCAATGGCTGAGAGTTAGAAATGCAAGGAAAGCCAGGCTTGAGTCCTGGATATATCAGGCATATTAGTTATTTTACTTATCGTTGTGACAAAGTACCTTGCAAGAAGCAACTCTTGGAAGGAAGGGTTTATCTTGGCTCAAAGGTTATGAAGATACATTTCATCCTGGTGGGAAAAACATGGTGTCAGGAGTCTGAGGTGTTTGGTCACATGGCATTCATGGTCAGGAAGCAGGAAGAGATAAATGATGGTGACACCAGCCCATGGGATGGTCCCATTTACAATCAGGGTGGGTCAGTCAGTCTTTTCTCTTCAGGTAAACCTCTCTGGAAAGACCCTCATGGATACACAGATACACAGAATTGTATTTGTGTGTTTCCATGATGGTTCCAGTTAAGGTGACAATGAAGATGAACCACCACACCAGACTTTGAAGTCAAATGGAGGGAAAGGAAGCTGCAAAGGATGAGGCTGGGAGGTCTCAGGGGAGAAGGCAGATGCTGGAGCAGGTGCTTCTACTAAGGGAGGGTGGTCTTGTGCATGGTTTGCCACTGGAAGATCAAGTATAACAGGAGCTGGGAAGGAACACTAGAGAGGACAATAGTAGACCTGATGTGATCCACCTCATGGTGAAAGAACAGGTGACTCACAAGGTCAGGAGAGAATGAGAGATGGGGATGTAGAGGATGTCTGCAATTAAGTGCTTGGGGAGTCTTGCTTGAAGGAGCTCATAGAAATAATGCATGAAGAGAAGGTGGTATGGTTAAGGAAGGAATATACCTACATACATACATGCATGCTCACATGCCTACATACCTAGCTACATTCTAGAGAAAACCCAGAGCATGTCTGAAAGGCTCATGCACTTGACCTCTGTCTGTGCTACACTGCCTCTCCTAATTATGGTAAGGAGAAGCAAGCAAGCTTATTGATTTCAGAATGGACTCCAGATGTAATCTTATAAAACTATAAAGTTTTGTCAATTATGCAAACACTGTCCTCTTTGCTATTGGTGACATTGTCTCTTTGCTTCACAACCCTTTACACAGACCAACAGGATGTCAGGAATTGGCAGAAACCTCCATTGCATTTTTAATAATTTTGCCCCTAGGTTGTCTATTTTGGAGCTAAGACTTTGGCTCTGGCTGCCTGTTAGTTATGTGATATCTGTGCTTGGGTAGTTCTGAAAGCCAGAAAGTTGCCTCATCATTGGAGAATTGGGTTCTGTATATACATAATCAAGCCTTAGTCAAAATAGAAATAAAAACTATGCTGTGTTTACATACACATTGACATGAGACTATTCAGTCATTTATCCCAAAAACTCTTGTCTATTGTCCACACTGCCAAAAGCACGTTGTCTGATGCCGCTGATAAAACATAAAGAAGACCTAGCTCCTGTTTCCAAGGACCTCTATGACCAGGCTCAGGAAGAAAACTGTCAAACTAGATGTCATAGAGGAAAGCAAGCAGCAGAACCAAGGACCTTGTGAATAGAAGCAGTGTGTGTGTGTGTGTGTGTGTGTGTGTGTGTGTGTGTGTGTGTGACTTTTTGATGCTACAACAAAATACCTGAGGATTAAAACCATATAAAATATTTATTAATTTCATAGTTTTAAAGGCTAAAGTTGTAGGACCATGTGACTTCATCTGCTCATCCTGGCACATGCATTGCAGAGAAGTGAAAGAGAAATGGCCGCATATCAAGGCCAGCGATGTCAGGTGGTCCCACTTTATAACACTTAGAACAGCATTAGTCTTTCCAGGGGAAATGCTTGTGTAACCAAATTACATTCCATTTGCCCCCCCTCCCAATCTTAAAGTTTCCATTACTTCTGTGACCTGTGGCTCTCCAGAATCCTTTCAGGCCGTCAGCACTAGAATGGGATTGCTGAGACTTCCAGTCTCAAGGACTCAGTAGCTACTGAGTTCTCAGCCTCTCCAGGGTGCAGGCAGCCATTGTTGGACTACCCAGCCTGTATTGTGTAAGGCAAGCTGATATATCCTCTTTGTAATACATACTCACCCTATTGGTTATGTTCCTCTAGAGAAGCTTAATGCAGGCCTTCACGCAATGATTGGAGCACTTACTGGAAAGCAGAATGACCCAAGCACATAGAGACTGGGGGACACAGCGGTAAGGCACAGTATGGGAAGGACTTCTGGTCATTTTCAGGAGCTGGGAAAATGCAACAGGAGAGTCTCTCACACAGGTGGGAGAATGTGGCTCCGCCAGCACCTTTAGTTTGGACATCCAGATTCCAGTCCAGCCACCAGACTTCAGAACCATGAGACAAATTCTGTTGTTTTCAGCCATCCTGTGAGTGGTACAATAATAATAGCCTAAGGAAACTCAAAAATAAGGTGAGTAAAATTTTAAGAACATGTCACATGCTTTCTTCCTAACAAAATCAACAAGGTGTTTTTACATCTTGAAACCTTTAGTCTTTTCCATTTTCATCTTCATCCTGTTATTTGGAACTGTTTAATGCATACCCATGTCAAACCATTTCTTCAAGGCACAATGCTAAGAACTTCAGAGATACCTTTTTGAATATTCCTGATAGCACTGTGAGGTACCTGATCCTTGATTTATTTTATAGATGTAACATCCACCATTCAGTGAGGAAAACCATCTTCCCCACCCACGTCTTTTGGCCAATTAAGTAACTTCTGGGCCACAGGGGAAACCCAGGTCTCTCTGGTTCTATCGTGGAAACCCTGAACTATTTTTGCCTCAGATCTGGTTGTATCTGTAGTTCTTCGTAATAGATTTCCATGGACAGCTGAGCCTCCTAGTTATTTCGATCTAGTGACCTTGGGAAGATTGGAGACTTGACTCACGAGTAAACCATACGATGATTTGCGTTGTTAAGCCAAGTACACTGTTTTTGTTTTTGTTTTTAATCTTTGCTTAGAATCCATCATGCTAGGGGATAAATCTATCTGTAAGGTGTGGTCTTCACTTATGTTTTAGCATTTGGCACTGTGTGAGGAATGAGAAGGTGTCCAAGTCTACACATTGACATAAAAATAATCACAAAAGAAGACTGGTTTGTATTTTCTCTGTCAACTAGACTTCAGCTACAAGAGTTGTCTTTTCCTTTTTGATTTCTTTCTTCACATTCTAGTCAGCTTGACCTGTGTCTTGGTCTATGTCCACATAACCCTGGTGATGCTCTGGGATGAGCTTGGGGTTCAGGATCTAAGCACAATGTGGGTGACTTAAGGACAGAATTTCAGCTTGGCTTCTGACTCTCCTTGGTTTTGTGGGTTTAAGTTAATGTTATTTGAAAGGTTTTGTATGTGTGTGGTTGAATATATACTATAACTTGTTCTTTTTGTGACAACAAGATTTATACTGGCAGTGTCTCTCATACCACTGGAAACTGGAAAGAAACCTAACCTACAATGTGAGTCTGTGCAAATTTTAAAAAGACAGCAGCCACTCTTTGGCTATGGTGGTTTCAAGCTGCCCTTGAACCTCGTATCAGCCTGGGCTCCATCCAGGCTCCCACGTGAAGGCGGCATATGAACAGTTTATTAGATATTTAATACATCACGAATGCACTTAATGAATTCTTTGCCTTCTTAATTAAGACTTTGTCAGTGAGTAGGACTTCAGAGGGAAGAAAATGAGCTGGTGAAATTGTATTAAATACCAATTTACTTCCCAAGTTTCTAACTGATTTTTCTTTTCCACTTAAGATGACTTGGCTTGAACGGCAAAGGGATTTGAACAAAGTACAGAGGCTGGCATTCCATGTTGTATATCATTTTGGCTCCAGTGAACAGCTCCTGGTAAAAGTGAGACCATGAGATGTAGTTGTTTTATGCAAGGGCTAACAATACTAGTCTTTTATAAATCATAAATCCTCTTAACCTCAAACAATTTGGAGCCACCAACTGTAATCTATAATGTTTCAATTCACAGGGATTTGATTACTTCTTGGTGCCTTTCAGGCCATTAGGCAAATATTTATATGAAGTTCTCAGCTATTAAGAGATTTAAAATCATTTTGTGTGCAATAGAAACTTCTAGACCATACCCTCTCAGTTGGATTTTTTTTTTGATATAGGTCTTATATTTTTTTCTTTTGTTGAATATTTCAAATACTTTTGAAAGTCATTTGGTTTCATTATTTTAGACATAATTTGACATAGATGTATCCTAGATACATTTTCAAGGGGAGGAATGCTAACATGAACAAATTACTGTTCAGCAATTGAGTTTTCTCTGTACTATGTATTTATTTTCTTGAAAATAAGTAGGAATCAATGACATTAATACTTAATCTTTTGTAACAATTAGGATCCTTTAACACAAGCAAGAGTAAGCAAATCTAGACAGCTTGACCAGGAGATGAATTCTTTTTTAAATTGAGGTCTTTAATATATGAACAGACAGTCATTTGATCATGTTCCTGTCCCTTTATTCATTTTGTCCCCTTCCCCCACCTCCTTTTTCAAGGCAGTCCTTCCTCCATTTTGTCTCACTCATTGGGTTCTCCTCTGTCTTCCACGTCAGTGTTGATGGGTTCAGACTGGTCTTGTGGGGATATCAGTAACCACTCCGGGGTTATGAATGCACCAGTTAGTTTATGTCTTGGGGACACACCCCAAATTATGCCTCCATCCCCTGTGGCTCTTATATTTTTTCCTTCCCCTCTTCCACAATGATTCTTGAGACTTGAAGAGCATGGGAGTAATCTCCATTAGTGCTGAGCTCAGAGTCCCCTCGGTGTCTACCAGCACCTCCATAGAGAAGGTTCTCTGGATAGCAGTTAGAGAAGTACTCCTATTTCTTCCATGAGTACCTCACGTTCCCTGAGCCCTGATGGATGTGATAGAGATGGCTCATCCAGTGCTATGTCTGAATTTTCTCTTCGACGTGGCATTCTGATGAGTCTTGGGTTACCCCAGGATTTCCTAACATCTGTAAAATGGAAGTTCTCTAACCAACTGTGAGGACAGCATTAATCAAAAGGCTTAAACATACAGACATACAAGGCTTTTTGATAAGCATTGTGTTTCCATCAAGCCAAAGAACAGAGGATGCTTCCCACTCGGATGGATGACCTTTCTGGCCATATAGGCTTTGACTTGGTTCTCAGTGCCAGTCTTGAATTCTCTCCCATTGAGTATGCCTCTCATCCAATCACTTAACTGGAGAGGAATTTCCTGAAAGGATATGGGGTACTTGAAAATAGCAAAAAGGATGCTAAAGAACTAAACAGTGATGGATAGTGGCATTTGGTCACATTAATGGGCCAACACTGGACATATTGGACTGTCCCAAGAAGATGCTGCTTTGGAATGAGAAAACCAGGAATCACCATCTGTCCATCCTCCACCTCCCTCCTGTTGCTGTCACTCTGCTCAAGAGAGAGAGAGCAGACACAGAAGACAAATGTCCAAATCACATAGCTCAGTCATCTGTCTGCTCTGTCCTTGCTGGCAGAGATAAAACTGGTTTCTTCAGATCCCCAAAGACTGCCCAACCCTCTTCATGCAATGTAGTCTTTTTGAGAAGACCTAGATAGTAGAGAGCAAACACAAATGACCACTCCTTGCTTAATATCACCCTTAGGGAAATAAGCACAAAATTCTATTTTCTTTTCAAACGTAATACGGGAATTCCAAGAGTTTCAACAAGCCTCTTCTCAAATTATCTTTTTACCTCAGTGAGAGAATCTGATCATCTTAGATTTAATTCAGTGAAATAATTGTGAAATTCTCTGCCTTCCATGTGGTTAGTGTCTTGGGAACAATACCCTTGATTCAATTCCACACTGTAAGTTGGGCAGTTTCGAAGAATGGCCTGGGTTTTCCTCCAAGTTCCAGTGAAAGGTAATGGAGACGGAGAGTGGAGCTACACACTTTTATATGGTTGCTTCTTATGAGCTATTTAACTTTTATGGCTTTATTAAATGTTTTATGGAAATGTTTATTTCATGTTTTATTGTAGCTTTGTAGGATGACCACATTTGGTGAAAAAGCTTGACAGATGAGCACAAATGTTTTGCAAATAATGCTGGTAAGCATTTTCTGGGTAAACTCATGTTTCATTTGGATATTTTATGGGGGCGGGGTGGAAGTGTTTTTCTTTAATGCACCCCGACAATGTTGATCAGGAAGGGAGGGGGCAGATGGGTAGAAGAGGGAGCGTGCATGACATGCTAACTTTTAGATGCAAAAAGTAAAATAAGATATAAATTTTGTAGACTTCCTTTTTGGGAAGAAAGTGAACATTTGAGTTAGAAATCTCCTACCCTCAAAATACATCTAGTTGATTTAAGTATATTCTATAAAACTAAGAATAGTATTCATGGGGTACTTTGTTTACTCCTATATTAAAATATGAGTTGTATAAAAATGACAAGTACCACTTCTAGATTAGTCCAAGCCTGATTCTGATCATGTAACAAGCTACATCTCATCTAATCCTGATGACAAGATATTAGATGAGGACTGTCACTAACTCAATCTTCGAAACAGAGAAACTGAGGCCAAATTAAGTTTCTCCTTATGTGACTTCAGGACCATCCTATTTCTTGCCCTTCCATAGAGACCACCCTGTCTGGGGGTCTGCTGTGTAGTCATACTTATCAGCTGACCTTTGACACCCCTCTTTTATTTTTCTACAGGTATTGACTAACCATAGTGGGCACACATTTGTGAATTCAAGGTCATGTAAGCTATTTGTCAGCAGTTTCCAATCGCCTTGTGAATACTACCCTTGTTTTATCTTAGGTCATTACATTTCTAGAAAAGTGCTTTTATCTCCAGATTCTTGGTTCCTGCTTCCCACCTTTCCTGAGAAGTCAGGCTCTTGCCGTCCTAATTTATATGGCTAAGTAGAACTTCTCTTTGCAAAATAAAAATCCTCTATTTCAGCCATTCAGAGATCAAAGCCTTGTGCAAAGGATGCCTAAATTCTGGACCAATTTTTATCAAGAATCCAAACTTTGTGTTATCCCTCCCAGTGTTGTTAATGTTATAACCAGGAATTCAGCTGCAATTTCATTTCTTTGTTTAAGTAGCCTGTACATATCTTAGAGAATTATCTCCATGTAATGTCACATGTGTTTCGAATAACTATAACATTATTGCTACAACTGATTGAGACTTTACAGAATGTTGCAGATGGGGCTGGGCATTCTGTGTGTGTCAACATATGGCATTCAGTGCTCCCTATGAGACTAAGTGTATGGATTAATCATTTTACACACAAGACGAAACTCAGAAAACCTGAAAGGCATATCCATGTTTCAGGCTTAAGCCTTTTCCAATGTCCAGTAACCTTTCCATAACTCCATGAGTACTTTACCTAGTGTGACCAAAAACCTTGAGGATGTCTCAGGTCATTTGGGAAATATTCCAAGGCATTGTGACATCTGAGTGGGAGAATCCCTTGTGTACAGATGCCTTTGGTGGGAATTATTTGATGGCTTTTCCCAACCCTCCTTCCATGGGACTGCCCAGTTATTCTTCCTGTAGTCTGAAAATCCTTCCTCAGGAGTCAGCCTTTAGTGTGAAGTTCACATAATATACCATGCACATTCCAGACATGATTCCTTGTCTGTGTTAAATGTGACCTTTTGCCTGTGAGGTCATACATGTGTGTGTGTGTGTGTGTGTGTGTGTGTGTGTGTGTGTGTGTGCACCTGTGTGTTTAGCGGCAGGAGGGTGGCTAGCATGTGGGGGAAGAAAGAGGGACATTATTAGTATTATAAGCAGTTTGTGCATGTCTTCTGTGTTTGTTCCCCTTGGTGATGGGAAATATCATAAAAAGCTGTGTGCATGTATGTATGTGTCTAAATAAAGTGTGTGCATAGGAGGGGTGATTATGCATTTGTAGTCCATGTATGTGTAAATTCAGAAGTAGACACGCATGCTAAGGAAATGTGTGTGCTTTATTAGAAGTAAAGAAATATACAAACCTCAAGATTGAAGTTTATTCAGGGATAATGTATGAATGCAGAGTTCAATATGCATCCCTTAAAAAGATGAAGTGCTCATATTTACTGGAGACTGATAGTATATGATTTCCATTTTAGTTTAGAAACTCACTTCACAGTTAACACTAAGCTACTCTGAACAAAATATAACTGAATGTTGGGTTGGTCTCTTACGGAATCTATACACAAGGGACTCCATCCCTGTCCAGACTGTCTCTTCATTTTCTTCATTTATTCTTCCTGCTCCTCCAGACTCTATTAACTCACTAATAATTATTGAGCCTTTCCATTAAATCAAGACCCTGGCTAACTAGGGCAATGGATAGAACAAGGGGCCAGGAATTCGATCTGTTCTTAACTGCACAAGCTGAGAAAAGTCACCCTATCTCTCTGAACCTCAGACTTTTCATCTCCTAAGCGAGTATAAGAATAGATGTCTGATCTACTTTCCAAGGCAGTTGCATGAATCAAATGAAACCTTCTGAAAAGTATATAAATTGTAAGCCAAACACTCTAAATCATTATTGATGGTGTTGCCAACTAGGAACTCAGCTGTGGCATGCATAGTTACTTGAGTTTCTCATCTAACTGGTTAAATGAATGAACACTTAAGCTCAGGGGTTTGGAGATGCGAGTGCTATTCTTACTTTCATTACCTTTTGGCAGAGTAATCTTTAAGCTTATTGTTTGGCCTCTTGGGCCTCACAAGTGTCTGTCTCTGTTATGGTTGAACTTGAAATGTCTTTCACAGGCTTATATTCTGAGTGTTTGTTCCCTGGCTAGTGATGGTGCTATTTTTGGGTGACTATGGAACCTTTAGAAGTGTGGGGGGAATAAGGTCACTAAGGGCAAGACTTTTAAGGTGTGGCTCAACCCTTGATTTCAACCCCCACCTGCTTCCTGGTCCTGTACAATGTGATGAGCCATTGTCACAGCTTCCTGCCATCCTGAACTTTGTCATGGCATCCCCATCATGACAAATTGAAACCGTGAGCTAAAATGAATCTTTCCTGTTTAAGCTGTTTTTGTCAGGTGCTTTGGACACAGGAAATGGAAAGTAACCAATGCAACATCTTTGAGATGGGTTTGTAATATCAAAATGAACTCACAGGATGGCTTGAAAGATTGCATGAAGTGTGACAGCTCTTTGTAACCTTCAAAAGGTTATACAAATGAAGAGATTATAGATTAGTACATCCCATGTGCACTATCTGAATGATCCATTTTTTTCATGGCCCCTATGATAGAAAGGAAGGTGAAAGAGCTTTGCTAAGAAGCACACATTTTATTTACCTCGCTGTCTCTGAACACATCCTCAGCCACTACTGGTGGTCATGGATCCACATGGATCATTGTGCGTCAGCATTGAGAGGTTTTGTAATGTTCCAGCTCCTTGAAAATTAACTGAGCAGACAATACTGGACAAATGGGTAGCTAATTAATTAAAGTAATTATCATGGGTTATATTATTGATATTTCTAAAATTTCAATGTCTACATATTAACTGTTCATCAAATGTTTGTGGAGTTTTACCTGGTTCAGGGTAGAAGTTAGATATGTGGAGATTGTACAAAATATGTGGTACCAGTATTCAAAGACCTCTTAATCTAGTTAGGAGCAGACAATTTAACAGAAGAAGGTGATGGTGACAAGGTTCATTGACAGAGGCATATACAGGTTCTGGTATCATGGGGACAGAGAAAATTGAGAGTCCAATTCTGTCCAGATGTCAGAGACAGTTGTCCCAGTAATTCTAGGTATGACAGAGTTAATGCTGGCAGACTTAATAAAAGTTTGCCATGCTGACAAAAAGGGAGAGAATAAATTCCAGGAAGAGTGAATGACACAAGCAAGGGGTATGTGGAAGTCCGAGCATAGGTTGGACCTAACAGACCTGCTAATATATTACAACATCCTGTTCAGATACATGTGAGGATTTAGCTAGAGGCTCTTTCCTAGGGATGGGAGATATAAGGCTGACTTTTAAGGAGTTGGATTTACAAACCTTGAATTTAGGAACCCTGTACAGGATTATAGGCAAGTACATGACACAATGAAATTTGTATTTCAGAAAAGTGAAAATTGAAAGCATTAGCATCCACCTGCTACATGCTGTGTATGAAATTTGAGATGACAGATAATAGATGTTTGCAATTTCCAACTTTTGGTTTTTGTAACAGAGCTCATGTTAAGAACTATGACCTTGACTGGCTTAACAAAACTTATCTCTCAGTCCATTAGAGGAACATCAGATAATGAGAGGTAAATGACAGATGATAGATAGATAGATAGATAGATAGAAAGATGATAGATGGATGATAGATTGATAGATGATAGATGATAGACAGACAGATAGATGATAGATAGATAGATAGATAGATAGATAGATAGATAGATAAATCAATATAGAGGTAGATAATGACATTTGAATAAGAACTTATTCACATCAATTTGCTTTTCTCTCCTAGTCTTTTGATGGGGAGACTTCATGGGAAGTAACAAGTGAAGTCAGCTAGCCTCCTATTCAGTGATCATTACTTATGGAACTTCTTTCAAAAGAGAGCTCTCTAAAATGTATGTAAATGTACTCTATAAAAGAAAAATAATCTAGGCCCATGGAAACTGATAACAGGAAAAAAGGAACACATTTCTGAAGCTTGGATAATAAAGATCATCATCCTCAAAAATATGTTTTATGAAGCCAGGCGTGGTGCCACACACTTTTAATCCCAGCACTGGGGAGGCCACCCTGAGACTACATAGTGAATTCCAGGTCAGCCTGAGCTAGAGTGAGACCCTACCTTGAAAAACTTACATGTATATATAAATTATTCTGGTTCTCAATATATATATATATATATATATATATATATATATATATATATATATATATATATATTGAGAACCAGAATAATTTTTAGTCATTCTGCAACAAGATCAGTGGGTGTTTACAGATAAATGCAGAATGCTGAGATGACAAGATTCTGAGGACATTTTAATCCGACAGGAGGAAATGTGATGATGGGAAGAGCGGAAGGATTTGGGGAGATAATGAATGTTCTGTAGCCAGTTTATCTAAGTTCTTAGTGAGTTTTTGTTGCATTTCCCTCATTCACAGAATGGGAAAAGGACATAGGATATTCTCTGTTCACGATGGATTGGATCCAGGATGGACACATGATCACAGTCGTCAATCTTCTAGAAAGTTGAACAGTAACCATGAGAATGCTCAGCAGCTCAGGAGGTGCTGAGAGGTGCATCTTGGGGCCCATTTCTATCCCTGTGCTTGTAGAAACAGAGATCCCATTGCAGAGAGGAACAGATAGAGAAGATGACCAAGGAGAGCACAGACAAGAGACCATGGTTTGGATTGAAATACACGTGGAGAGAAAGCAGCTTCTCAGCTATCTTGGTCCCTGGAAGCTTTCCAGTTTCTCATTCCATCCTCCCAGGAGGCCTCACTAGACTTCCTGACTTTGGGCTCTATGAATTACACTTGTATTATTTTAAAAACATTCCATTTCTGGCACACCCTAATTTGAATGGGATACTATTATTTACAACTAAATGGTCCTTGACCAAGAAAGAAGAATTGCAAAAACTTTAAAACAAAACAAAACAAAAAACCCAGTAGCAGTGTAGACTTCTGTTTTGAAAGTCAACTGTAGAACAGCTTTTACTGCAGCATTTCTGGATTTCCCACAAAAATACATATAAATTAAGGGATTTAGAAACAATTCACAATAACACTGAAAAGTCAGACTGGTCGTCAAGCTAATTCCAGAACCAAAAGAGTTGATTTTCAATGGTTTAACCTCTAAATGGCATCTGTCCCCATGGGATCGTGTCTCTTTTCTTGAAGCATTTTCCTCCTCTGGCTCCCATGACTATATTCTTCTCATAGTTTTCATTCCTCTCTAGCTTTGTCTTTATCTGTTTTCTTTGTTCCTTTTTCCTCACTTGACCCTTCGGTGGTTTCTTCAGCATTCTTCCTGGATCTCCCCTCAATCTTCTCAGGCAAATTCCCACAGTTTGTTTTTTTATTCTAACTCACAGACTTCTATTTTTACACCTAGATGCTCAGTCCACAGCTGCAAGTCCTAGACATTTTTACTGAGATGTGACAGTAGCTTGCATGAAACTAAAATCACCTTCTTTCCAATTATATCACTCCCTTCTTCATGAAAGAATGCTTTCTCCATTAACTCAGTCATTAGAACTAGAAAGTTGGGAATTGTTCCGGAATTGCCTTCTCTCTTCTTGTTATCTAATCAGTTTGCCAAGTCCAGATGAAAAGTCCAGAGGTGAAAATCCAAGTATCTCCATTGATAGTTGATTTATTGCCAGGAACCTCTGAGGTTCATCTCTCCTGGGTCCATTGTCCTCTGGGCAGTCCTGATAGGTTCATACCCCTCTCCTACTTAATGTTCAGAACCTGGAAAAACATCACCATCTCTACAAATGTATGCATGTCAATATGTATGTAGTTAAAGAGAGAACTCTAACTGGGAATTGAGGTGTATGCGCATGCACCAGGAATGGAATCTGTGCTCTTTGACATTTGTGCATACTAGCTGAGTAAGGACTTTAGCAATGAATTATACCCTCAGCCAGCCTTGAAACTGGGTTTTAAGTAAATGCAAAAATGGTTATAAGCACAAAAAAATTTGAGTGAACACACTCTGAAATATTTTGTTCTTAGCCTAAAACCCAGAAACATAAGATAACAACTAAGGTTAAATATTTAAACAGGAAAGGATCTGGGGGTTAGGGCATGGGCAGATTGGGTGTTCAGCATGTGTGTCGCTCTGGATACAACCTCCAGCACTAAAAATAAGTAGGTAGGAGGAAAGAGAAATTTTCTCCAGTGAAAACCTAATCCATAGAAGAAGAGAATGGAAGTATAAGAAATAAGCTAGGACTAATTGTAAAACGATTCACATACTGCCAAAGACCCAGTGGAGAAAGCCACTGAATTGGGAAAACAGTGAGACTGAGGGTACAGTCATTAGAAACCAGAGGAGGAATCAGGATGAAACATCACCGAATCCACGAGAAATGATGACAGCGCCACAAACTCTCGAATGGTCTAAAACAAACAAACAAACAAACCAACAAACAAAAAACCTGTCATCTTAGGAAATAACTAAATCAGAAAGAAAATCACTTCAATTTTTCTTAATGTGTTAATTCTACAAAAGAACAACAGGTCATTGTCACATTTTCGTACATACATATCATCACTTCTTTTGCTCTCCTTTACCCTCCCTCCCCTAGATTCTCTTCCTCTTCCCTCACAGTCCCACTTCTGCTTAGTGGCTTTTTGTGCCACCTCTCCCCCCCCACACACTCCTCGATTCACATGTGATTGAAAATATGGGATATTTATCTCTCTAAGCTTGCCTTATTTGGCTTAACAGGATAAACTCCAATTCATCCATTTCCTGCAAATGACAAAATTTTGTTCTTTATGATTGAGTAAAACCCACTGTGTGTGTGTATATATATGTAATTTTCATTATACTTCACCCACTGGTGGGTATCTAGGCTGAGTCTGTGTCTTGGTGACAGTGAATAGTACCATGATACATGTGGCTGTGTAGGTTATCTCTGTGGTGGGCTGAATTGGATTTCTTTGGGAATATTCCTAGAAGTGGTCAAGCGGTAGCTTTCATCTCTGAGTAACCTCCATATTGATTTCCACAGTGGCTGCCCTGATTCACATTTCTACCAACAATGTAGAAGAGTTCCTCTACACACCCATCTTTGCCAAGGTTTATTTTTTTGTTTTCTGTTCTGACTGGGGTGGATGGAATCTCAGTGTCGTTTAGATCTGCCTATCTCTGATACTGAAAGATGCTTAACAGTTTTTCATGCATTTTTTGACCACTTTGTATCTCTACAATTGAAAAATGTCTGCTCAGTTTATTGATTTTGATTTATTGATATTGCTCTTTGGCATTTATTTTTTCGTTTTCTTGAATATTATGAAGATCTTCAGTTACAGCTCTCCAGCTGACAAAGACTTTTTCTCATTCTGTAGACTGTCTCTGTTCTTTTTTTTTTCTTAGCCATGCAAAACCTTTGTCATTTGATGCAATCACATTTATCAGTTCTTACTATTACTTCCTGAGCTATTTCAGTCCTATTGCTCAATGGCCTCTGCTCATCTCTCAGAAGTGTTTTCCCTGTGTTTTCTTCTAGTTGTTTAAAAGATTCAGCTCTTACCTTAAAGTCTTTGTCCCATTTTGAGATGATTTTGTTTGGAATGCCCTAGTTACTTTTGACCAGTGACCAAATACCTGATGAGAAACATCTTGAGAGTAAGGCCTGTGCTGTAGCTTACAGTTCTAGGGGATTCGGTCTATGATGGTGGGGGATGGTAGGAGCTGGAGGCATCTGGCTATATTTCATCCACGGTCAGGAAGCTAGAGAGTGAACAGGAAGTAGATCCTAGCTATAAAACCTCAAGACCTGCCTCTAGTGACCCATGTCCTCCAATGAAGGGTTCCACAATATTCCCCAACAACTCCACCCACTGGCAACCAGGTGCTAAGACACATAACTATGGAGGGCATTTCATATTCCAATCACAGTAGCATGAGAGATAGGGATAGAGTTTCATCTTCTGTGAGTGGAACCAATTTTCCTATTTGTTAAGAAGGCTTTGTCCAACTTAGGTTTCTGGCACCTTTGTCAAGAATCCAATGGCAGCGGCTGCATGGCTTCACTTTATGTATTTTTTCATGGTCTTTGCATGCTGTTTCAGTTATTATCTTCCATTTGAATTTTAGGATAATTTTTTCTACTTCTTTGAAGAACGCTCTTATAATTTCAAAGGAGATTGCATTGAACTGTAGCTTGCTTTAGGTACAATGGACTTTTTTTTTCTGGTAGGGACTCACTTTAGTCCAGGCTGACCTGGAACTCACGCTGTAGCCTTCAACTGTGAGATGAGAGAGAGGGCTTTTAATCATATGGTGTCATCTTCAATTGTTCAGTATTTTTTAGCTCCATGTAGAAGACTTTCACCTCCTTGGTTAGATTTAGTCCTAGGCATTTTATTCTTTATGAAGCTAAACGACAAGGTTCTTTTCCTGATTCTTTCTCAGCATGTTTATTACTGTCATATTGAAATATTACTGATTTTATATGTTGATTTCATGGAATGCTTTTATTTGCTGAATTTGTCAGGTTTAAATGATTTTTGGTGGAGTAATTATGACCTCCTGGATATACATTCATTGAAGATGTAATTCGACTTCTTCCTTTCTTATTTCTATTTCTTTGTTTCTTTCTCTTGCCTTACTCATCTGACTAACATCTCAAGTACTATGTTGAATAAGTGGTGAGGTTGAAAATCCTTTTTTATCCCAGATATTATAGAAAATACTTTGAAATTTTCCCAATCAGTATGATGTTGGCTATAAGTTTGTCATATATAGCATTTATTCTGCTGAGATAC
Organism: Zapus hudsonius; assembly: GCA_004024765.1. Lineage (NCBI taxonomy): Eukaryota > Metazoa > Chordata > Mammalia > Rodentia > Dipodidae > Zapus > Zapus hudsonius. The sequence goes on along the minus strand of PVHP010010229.1, from coordinate 3,746 downwards.
AATCCTATACTGAATTTCTTCATGGCTATTGAATTTTGATCAATACCTTTTCACATCTGCAGAGATGCTCATTTATGTCATAATATATTTATTTGCATTTGCATATTTTCCCTGGAATAAAACCAACTTGATCACGATCTATGAATTGTTAATGTGTTGCTGAATTCAGTTTGTAAGTATTTGTTGAAGATTTTTGTATCTATGTCCATTAATGGTAGTGATGTAAGCTTTTCTTTGGGGGGGGTTGTATTAATGATATTGATGTATGCTTTTCTTTTGGGGGTTGTATGCTCATGCAGTTTTGATATCAAGGTAATATTAGTATATATGATAAATTTGGAAACATTCCTTCCCTTTCTACTTTATGGAATCATTTGAGGATCACTGGTGAAATTCATCAGTGAGCCCATCTGGTCCTGGGTTTTCTTTGTCAGATGATGTTTTATTATTGCATCAATCTCATTACTTGTTACTGGTCCCTTCGGGCTTTTTATATCCTCTTGGTTCCATTTATGAGAGAAAAGGTCTTTAAAAATAAGATTCTTTGATAAGGAAATATTGAAGTAGGAACATGAACTTATAAAACAGGAACAAGCCACTGTAAATAAAGAAAAACCTGATAGAGATATGGGGGAAATATATGTGTGTGGATATGTGGATATGTGGTAGTTTGAATGTGATCATTTGAATATATGGCCCCATAGGTTCAGTTGTTTCATTAAAATTGAGCCCCAAGCAGGCAGATCCCTGCTACATTGGGGGCATGTCACTGGGGGGGGGGAGATACGGATCTTGAGTTAAGCTCTTAGTTATGTTTCGTGGCTGATCTTGAGTCCAGTCCCTTATTAAGGTGTGTTCAGAGCAGTTAGAGCTATGACTGTGCTTGCTGCTTATTGCTGAAGTTGTTCTGTCTGCTTGGATCTATGGAAGCAAGCAGCTTCTTCTGTCATTGATGGAGTTTCCCATGGATTTTGTAAGCCTGAAGTAAGCCCCTTCCTCACATAAACTATGTCTGGTTGAATGTTTATTCCAGCAACATGCAGACTGCAACAGTATATATGTGTATGTGTATGCACATACATGTATGTGTGTATGTATATGTGTATGCATGTATATAAGTGCATGTGCTTATGTGTCAGTATTAGGCTGTAAATATTCATTAGATAAAGAAAATCACATCTTAGATGGAGGTGGGCAAACTAGTGAGTCCAAAAGTGTAAAATAGGAATTCATTTTTAAGCAGAGAATCAATCTGGGCCTGGCAGTGCAGGCCTTAATCCCAGCTACTTGGGAGGCTGAGGTAGAAGAAGAAGTTGAAAGTTCAAGGCCAGCCTAGTGTACAGAGTGACTTCAAGGTCAGCCTGGCAACTTGGTAAGACCTTAGTTAAAATAAATAAATACATGAATAAATAAAGAAATCGACATAAAAATAAGGCTGGAGATAAAGCTCCATGGAGTTTGGCTAGCATGCACAAGACGATCAATTCAATTTCCAAAGCAAAATGAGCATAAAATAAAAAAGACATGCAAAAAGAAAGAAAAGACACGTGAAAATTAGATCCAGTTTTAAATAGTCATCATAAAGGCAGAAAAGTTTCAATGGAAGATGATCATTGAAGCACTCACCAAGTAAAAACACAGATTGGAAAAATAAAATGTTTTGATTGTTGTAAAACTATAGAACATAAAAGATAAAAAGTAATTCCTAAAAGCTGACAAGAGAGAAGAGTCAAATTATAAGCAAAGAAAGCAAAATCAGTCTGAAATAATTTTGCATCAACAACACTGAAAATAAAAAGACAATGGAAACTCTTCCTTGAGGTCTTGAGGAAAAGTCCCCTTGGATCTGGAATTTTCTATGTAAGTAGTCTTTCATTGAATAGTAAGGGTAAAAAGAAAAGACATTTTCAAATAAACAAAGGTCCATAAAGTTTACCAACCAAGGAGGCTTTCAGGGAGAGGGACACTGTGGGTACATGTCCCTAGTACCCACATAAAATCCAATTCACAAAGTGGCCAGATACTTAATGCATAAAAGAACTATTTTCCTTTTTTCACATTGTAACTGAAACTACATTTGAGAATTTTGAAGCATGTGTAGTGCCTAAGAGAAATGACTGCATCCTAAGGTTTGGGGGGAGAAAATAAAATAAAGAGGAATGATATAACTTTTAATAAAACAGACATGGAACAATTGCAAGAGCTGATTACAGTCTATGCCATAGAAGGAAATCTCAAGAGTACTTTGTATGACTTATGTTTAGTGATGTAGTAAGATTAACAAGGATTGGGGGAGACAGCTCCATCAGTAACGTGTTTGCCACGTAAACACGAGGACCTGACTTCAGATCCCCGGAACCATGGGACACCTGAAATCTCACCATCTGGGAGATAGAGACAGGCTGATCTCTGGGATCAGCTGGCTAGGTAGACTTTAACGTCATAAATGGGAATGCTACAAAAAGTACCCATGATACGAATGGAGTCAAAAAACAGTGAAATGTAAGGACTCATCTAATGTTAATTTAGGCAGGAGCTGAGTCCACCTCAGGTAGACACTGAGCTTTGAAAAATGAAGGTGATTTTTTACGTATATGTAATCATTAACAAAATGACCAGCATAATAATTAATTTACAGATAATATTTAATGTCCAAATTTTACATGTGTTTGCACTAAAGCCCAGGGTGTAACAGGTTAGGGTGACTGGGACCCAAAGGAAACCCAGGAGTGTCCTTGAACTTGTACTTTCAGGCAGGCTCCAGTGATCTCATGCCTGACCCCCTCCCCTTGAATGGGAGCTGTCTCTCATTAGAGTTCAAACTCAATCCTCAAACTGATTGGTCAAAGATAGACCAACCAGCTTTCTCTCTGGCTCACCTGGCCAAAGGATATAGTCAACGGGAAAGGAAGTTTGTTCTCTTTTTTTCCTCATGGCTCCTCAACAAAGAGACAGCTGAACATGGGAACCATTTTTCCTCATGATGGGAGCCCTCTTACATCTTTCCTTCTTTCCCTTGCTGGGCTGACCAGCACAGATTTTATAGATATGAGACTAAACCTCTCCCATGTGCTCTCTTCTCACTAGAGGCTGGAGATATCAGTAACTTCTCATTTATTTTAACATAAAGTCTCCCACTATACTTTATCCTCTGGTGGTCTATAATTTTAATTCTTTAATAATATAGAACAAGAATCCAGGTACTCTTAAGTTTTAAGGTACATTGGAATCAGCTGGGAACCCCAACTTTCTGGGAAACCCCAGCTCTCCCATTACAATGGGACAAGTAGAGCAGAGTATCCTCCCTCATTTAAGAGTTGAGGAACTGAAGCTACGGGAAATTTCAGGGATTATTTTAGGGTCACAGGTAGGACTTGGAGTTCAAGTTTGCACCTCTTCAGAGTGTTTTGTGTTCTGGAAGCGTGTGGAGGATAAATAGACTAAGGGTAAGACGGTCATTTGAGAATCATTTGGAAATGTCCTGTAAGATTGAAATATGCACTCTTCTTGTGCATATATAGCCTAGGCTGTCTTTATATTCTCCCCATGAACAAGGACACAAGTCAAGGGCATTTGCTGCAGCATTCTTCAGTAATCAGAGTTGGGAGCAATTTACTATCCATCCATAGAACAAATCAATTGTGTTCCCTTCATGTGATGAAATTTTATATAATAATAAAAGTAACATGTTTTTCTCAGAGACATGAGAAAATTTAGAATAATACATACTATGTCATTTATAAAAT
>PVHP010010228.1:21968-48315 GCA_004024765.1 Zapus hudsonius | reverse complement strand
CTAGCCCTGCTGGGTGTTCAGAGCTCAGCTCACTTTTGCTGCATCCTCCCTGCTGATGTGACATGATGTGAGGAACAGCTTTCTGCTCTTATCATGTTTTCCCTGCCATGATGAAGCTTCCCCTTGTAACCGTAAGCTGAAATAAACCCTTTCCTTCCATACGCCGATTCTGTTCAGGTGTTTGTCTCAGCAATGAGAAGGTAACTGCTGGAGAAGGGAAGGAAAGAAAGGAAGGAGTGAAGGAAGGAGAGGAGGAAGAATAGGAGGAATAGTAGTTTCTGTTTCCAACGTGAGAGGTAACTGTCCATTAAAGGCTCCTCAACAGCCCAGCACTGCTCAAGTGGGGTTTGCAGCTATCAGTTAGCAAAGAGCGGGGTGGGGTGGGGAGGAAGGGCAGGCAGAGGAGCTCCAGCGTACAGGGCAGTGCATGATTTAGGATGAGAAGGGGGCTGCCCCTTCCCCAGAAGAGAAAAAACAAAACCTCTGACTGGGAAAAGGCAGCTGCAAGCTAAATTCAAATATAAGATTAGAATCTAGAGTCAGCTATGGTGGCACACACCTGTAACCTCAGCCCTCAGTAGGCTGAGGCAGAAATACTGTAAGTTCAAGGCCAGCCTGGGCTACATTCTAATTTTGCTTACTTTTTGTTTGATGCAGGATTCTCATCTAGTCCTAGCCAGCCTTGAGCTCACTATGTAGCTGAGGATAACCTTGAACTTATGATCATCATTTGAAAACACTTTGGTTTTGTCTAAAAAATAAACCAAAACAAAACAAAGATAATATCTATAATTTTAAAAGCAAGTCCTTCAAAATAGCAATATAAGTAAGGGGCTGGAGCAATGGCTCAGCAGTCAAAGGTGTTGTCTTACAAAGCCTGCAGGCCTGGGTTCAATTCTCCAGTACCCATGTAAAGCCAGATGCACAAAGTGGCACATGTATATGGAGTTATATTGCAGCAGCAGGAGGCTCTGGCATGCCCATTCTCTCTCTCTCTCTCTCTCTCTCTCTCTCTCTCTCTCTCTCTCTCTCTCTCTCTTCCTCCTCTCCCCCTCCCTCCTCCTCCCCTCTACTGGCAATAAACAAGTTTTAAAAAGTAAAGAACAATATAAACAGCTAATGATCCAATAGGAAAACACACAGATGTGAGTTGGCAAATCACAGCAGAGAAACCTGCCGAGGCCAATACACCAATGAAGCATACTGAACCTCAGAAATCAAGGAGATGCAAATTAAAATAAAAGACCGTTTCACACCCCTGTGAGATTTGTCAAACTTTAAAAATCTCAATCAGGAGTTGGCAAAGTTGTAGAAAATAATAGCTGAGGTTTTTGTGGGATAGCTCTTCAGGAAGCACTTGGGCAACACCTTACAAAAGTGATGCTCTGCGTGTTCCTCAGGAACCATCCATCTTCTCTGAGACAGGATCTCTCACTGACCTGGAGCTCACCAAGTAGGCTAAATCCCCAGCACTGGGATCACACGCTTGCAAGGCAAGCACTTTACTGACTGAACTTTATCCCCAGCCCTGGTAAGTGCATCTTTCAACATGACATTTTAAGTCACTTCTGGATACACAAGCCCTAAATTAAGTTGTTCTAACACATGCAATCCAGGGCAGGTGCAGCTGCTCACATAGCATGACTGAAAATGATAATAAACCAGAACACCACTGGGAAGCTGTGCACAGTGTATTAACACAGCTGCAGCAACACAAATGAACTGTGGTTGTGTACAACATAGACAAATGGTAAAAATGAGAGAGGGGGGGGTCCCAGCATAATAACCCTTTTGCAAAATTCAAAAGCAACTAAAACTAACATTTTAAACTAATTAACTAGCTAAAATATTGTCCCAAGGTGAATAAATATTGCTGGGCACACCTATAACTCCAGCACTTGGGAGGTGGAGATAGGAGGATCAGAAATTCAAGGTCATTCTTGGCTACATAGAGAGTTCAAGGGCAGCTATGCCAGACCTGGTCTCAATAATAACAATAAAGTATGAATATAAAACAACTTACTTAAAGAGATGAAAAGACAGTGTCCGTGAAGTAAATACAAATATTTCCATGTAATGCTGCACTTTCTAATTCTTCAGCTGGGCACATGTTTTAGAGGTGTTCATTCACTATGAAGGGCTGGGGGGAAGATGACTCAGGTCTCCATGCAGCAGGTTCACAATCAGGATCTCTTTCTAGACTTCCTCCTTATATAGACTCTTCACTCTCTTCATACCGATTCCTTTTTGTACCTGCATAGGCCTTCACTCCACTCATCATCTCATCATTTAAGCACAAAGTGGGGAAAAAACTGGCTACCGCTTGTGCAATTCATAACCCCCTACTCCATGGACAGATCCAGTATGCGCACTAAGGAGGGTCCCCAGTGGGCAGGGACAGAGAGGAGGGAAATGGGGTACCATCAAAAGATTTGCTCATACAATGTATCTCATTATTGATAATAAAGATTATCAATAATTTATTTTTGTACATGTGTACAATGTATTTTGATCATTGTAACCTCCATTACTCTCTCTTGTCTCCCCCTCATGCTGAACTCCTACCTCCCAACCAGTCACTCTTATACTTTGGGGTCTTTTCTTTTCATCAATTGGGTTTAATCCAGGCTGCTTGCATGAACATGCGTAGGTGTGAGTTACCAGATCCATTCATTTCTTTATAAAAAAAATCTTTAAGAAAGGGCGAAGAGGAGGAGGAAGAGGAAAAGGAGACGAGGGAGGGAGGGAGACAATGGATGTGCCAGGGTCTCCTGCCTCTGCAAAAACAAACTCCAGACACATGTGCCACTTTGTGTATCTGGCTTTATGTGGGAATTTATCTGGGGATTTAACCAGGGTGGCAGCATTTGTAAGCAAGCTTGTTACTTTGAGCAGATTTAGCTATTGAGCCATCTCCCCAGCCCTCATTTCTTAAATATTTATGTTTCCCAAGGCTCTATGTCAGCCACTTAAGAAAGTGGGAGGAAAGGAAAAAAATCAAAAGGAATGCAAAATATAAATGAACCATTCATACTTTCCTTAAAAAAATCAGAATAGTACATTATATTAGCCAGTGAATCTCCCCTATGGTGATTTTGCTCAAAGTCACATTGGAGCTGTTTATCACAATTAAATGTTGGTGTGGTATTGAAATTGTTCTATTGTAAATTATTACTTTAATAGAAATTACTTGGTAAGCACGGTGCTCTGATTTCTAACTTGTTGAATAAGTCCTCTCTCAACATGAATATGTGATTCATCCAGTACGTTTGAAACAGCTATCCTATAGTGAGACATTGTCAAGCTGAGCAGAAAGACACAGATTCGTGATCTTTAAAAGTTCATCTGTACCAGTAACAAGTATCAAGATACCAATGAGCCATTGTCTTCCAGCCAATGTGTTAAATAAAATGAAAAGAAAATACAGCTGCATATTTCAAATAGTCTTCTATGTGCACGTCTCAACATGTGCACAGGACTCGTACTGAAGTCAGGCATTATGTAGCCTGTAAAATTACTCTGCTGTGTTAGTGAACAGCTATTTTAATTCATTCTAGACCAAGAATTACAAGAACTTCTCAGTTACTCATAGCTTTCATTCGGATTATGAGAACTCATAGAAGGCATAAGTGAATGATTTTAAATTGTACTTTAAAATTTACACATAACAAATCTTGCTTCCTGAAAGTGTATTTATTCATCAGGAAAGTTAATTTCTTTTTCTAAATGCTTTTATTTGAGAGAGAGGAAGGATGAGAGAGAGAGAATAGGTGTAGAGCCTCTTGCCACTGCAAAGAGCCTCCAGATACTTCGGCATGCTACTCTGTGTCTGGCTTTACATGGTTACTGAGGAACTGAACCCAGGCTGACAGGCTTTGCTAGCAAGTGCCTCTAACCACTGAGCAATCTTCCCATCCAGGAAAGTTAATTTCAAGGTTTGTTATTATAATTAAAATTTCTAAGATTCTATTTTTCTCTCTGCAGTGTGGGCTGTATTTCTCATACTTTTATAATCTTTATATACCATATCAGGCATAGTGTTTTAAGGCTTTTTAAAAGTGTGTGTGTGAGAGATGAGTGCACACGTGCCATGGCACCCAAGAGGTCAGAGGACACCCTCAGGGTGTTGGTTCTTTCCTTCCACCTTCTTTTGAGACAAGGCCTCTCTAGTGTTTGCTGCTGGGAAGAACAGTCTAACTGGTCTGCGAGCTTCTGGATTCTCCTGGCTTTGTCTGCCATTGCTGTAGGCATACTTGGATCTCAGAGCCATGTACCACTTTGCACCTGGCTTTACGTGGGTGGGTGCTGAACAATCACACTAAGTTCTGCGGGCTTGCAGAGCAAGTGCCTTTAACTGATGAGCTCTCTCCCCAGTCCCTAAATGTTTTAAGATTATTCAGACCTAAGAATTTATAAACACATTTACCTACCTCACCCCCAAGGATTCCACATGCAGATGCCTCCCCCATGGCGTTCTCTGCAGTTAGCACAGACCTTGAACTGTGTCAGGCAGGTAGGCGGAGGAGGAAAGAGGAACTTGGAGATGTTGGATCTGGAGCACAGAGCGCTAAGCTTTGTGCTTGCTTTTGTTTTGCAACGTGACTCCTTACTTTGAGCAGACTTAAGTGCCTCGACAAGGGACTGCAACAGTCACCTTCTTGTTGCTGGGACAAAACACCCAACCAGAAAGCAGCTTGTGGAAGAAAGAGATTTATTTGGGGTTGTAATTTCAAGGGAAACTTCATCATGGCAAGGAAAGCATAGCGGAGCAGAGAGCCGCAGCTGGGAGGGAGCAGCAAGAGTGAGCTGGGCTAGCTGTGAACACCTAGCAGGGCTGGACTAATAAACCTCAACGGGGACCCTCCTCCTCCAGCAAGCCTCGCCTCCCAAAGGCTCCATCCCTTGAGGACTAAAAAAGAGGCTTAACCACAACACCTGAGGTTATGGGGGACATTCTGCATTCAAACCATGACTTGGATCAACTCAACCATGGGCTTTGTGTTCCAGGAGATGAAGGCCCTACCTTGCAGGATGTTTATTCTCTCACCAAACATAGCGTGAGTGCCCGGGGAACCCAGGCCATTCATGAACACTACTTAGGCAAGGAACACAAGGAATTTACAGTCTAAAAAGGGAAGAAAAAATGTACAAATACAAGCCCACATGGATCCATCAGCTATTACCCTCAGTCCTGGGGCAGATGGCTTTCAAAATTTCAGGTTTGTTTTATTTTTAATGCTCCCTACATGACAACACCCTGGAGCAGTGTCGTGGGAAACTTTTCCCCTGTGGAAAAGCAAACACATGTCTTCACCCCACACATGGCTCAGATGGCAGACCAAAGTATGATTGCACCAGTACCAGCTCCGTAACTAATGAGTTTATTAGGGGGTCCCTTACAGAGCAGAAAGATGGGTTATAGGAAGAGGGAGCCCCCAAAGCAGCCACCTTGACAGAGCTCCCTGTGTCGAGATGACTCCCAAGAAGACCCCCAAGAAGCCACCACCAGGAAGTCTCATCCCACCCTGAACGACGACTTCCCCAAGCAGCCCTTTGGTGGGGCTCACTGTACCATGATTCCCCCCATGTTTCTCTCAGCCTCGGGGGAGGGCTTACTTACAGAGTGTGGAGGCTGCAAACAAACCACCTCCGTGAAGCTCCTCATTCCTTGAGCTTTCCCTCTCCATATGAGTATGTCTCCCTCCTGAGGCTTGCAAAGCACTTGCCTTAGAGCTGTGTATTGTATACAGCTGGCGCAGGGGGCACCTGACTCTCAGGTCAGGGTCTGATGACCGTCCCCGCCCCTGCTCTGCTGAGTTGGTCCAGCTGCTTTGGGTAAAGCTGCTAATAACTGTTTACACCTTTCAATGCGGAGGAAACCTTCCATACAACAGGCAGCAATGAGGACTTAACATCTGGGCAGCCAAATGCCCGCAAGCACACGGTGGGCAGCTCCCAGCAGCCCAGACACATAACATGCGCGTTAAAGGTTCTTGTGGCAAATTTCCTCTTTTAATACTTAACTGCCTAGCATGTTTCATTCATTCATGCACGAATGTATGTATGTATGTAGGTGTTTATTTATTTAACACAGGGTCTTACAATGTAGCCCAGGTTGGACTGGAACTCTTCATCCTTTTGCCTCAGCCTCCCGTGTGCTGTGATTACAGGCATGTGCCAGCATACTTAACCCCATACAATTTTCAGTGTTCTAGAACAAGCTATCTCATTTCCTTATCAAAACTGGTCATGAAACCCTCACCCAGTATCCTAGCTGTACTCTGCCTCCTGTAGCTTCAGCTGCTCTACTGGGCTTCACTTGCACCTCACCAACTACTTCAAGTTTTACTTCTTTTTTTTTTTTTTTTTTTTTTTTTTTTTTTTTTTTTTTTTTTTTTTTTTTTTTGGTTTTTCAAGGTAGGATCTTGCTCTAGTCCAGGCTGACCTGGAATTCACTATGTAGTCTCAGGGTGGCCTTGAACTCACGGCGATCCTCCTACCTCTGCCTCCCGAGTGCTGGGATTAAAGGCGTGCGCCAACACACCTGGCTTTCAAGTTTTACTTCTTAATCAATTCCTAGGTAAAGGTGTTTAAGCGAGGGAGTCATTATATAAAAATCAAGGGGAAATAAAACCTAAGTGAGGCCATTGTTAAGTGTTGCCAATTAAAAATACCGAACACCCAGCTGGGGAATGGCTCAGTCAGTGGTAAAGGGCTCGGCAAGCACGCTGAAGACCTGAGTTCAAATCCCTAGCATCCATGCTAGTCAGGCCAGATGCTACACACCTGTAATCCCAGCACTGGGGAGATGGAGACAGGAGGGTCCCTAGAGCTTGTGGGTCACCATTCTAGCCTAACTGGTGAGCTCCAGACCAATGAGAGACCCTGTTTCAAAAAAGAAGTATAGAGCTGGCACGGTGGTGCACACTTAATTCCTGCACTCAGGAGGCAGAGGTAAAAGGATCAATGTGAGTTCAAGGCCACCCTGAGACTAAATAGTGAATTCCAGGTCAGCCTGGGCTGGAGCAAGACCCTACTTAAAAAAATAAAAATAAAAAGACCATACTTGGACAAACCAAAAACAAACAAATTAAAAAAAAACAATTAGTATAGGGGTGACTGGGAGAGATAGCTCAATGAATAAAGTGCTCAGCACTCAAGCCCAAGTATACAACTTTGATCCTCAGACCCCATATAGAAAGCTAGAAGCTGTGACAGGCTTCTGTAATCCCAGCACTCTTTGAGAGAGATGGGAGCCAGAGACAGGAGAATTTCCCAGAAGCCCTTGAGGATTGCAGCAAAAAGAACAACAGCAGAACAATATCAAGAAAACCCTGTCTCGAATGAGGTGGACCAGCAAGCTGTCCTCACCCACAGGAACACATGTGCACTTTAAAGTTTTAAAGTGGAAGACATTCTTGAGGAACATCCTGTCTCATAAAGTAATATGGAGAATAACTGAGAAAGACACTAGACATCAACATCTAGCCTTCACATGCATGATAATGCACACCCATCTACACATATGTGAACATGAACATACACACACACACACACACACGTGCCAAAAATATCCTGAGACTCAGATTATTTTCCTTCATCACAGGAACTTTGATAGTTTCTATTGTCAACTTGACAGGACATGAATTACCTGTGAGGGATTATCTAAATTAGGTTAATTAGGTGAAGAGGCCCCCCTTAACTGTGGGTGTCACTATTCCATGGGCTGGGGTCCTGGGCTGAATAAAAAGGAGAGAGCTGGCTGAGCAGCAGTCACCACTCTCTGCTTCCTCACTGTGGGCTGAATGTGACCAGCTGTCTCAAGCTCCTGCCACCACGCCTTCCCAACCATGATGGACTGTGACCTGGAACTTTAAGATGAAATAAACCCTCCTCCTTTACACTGAATTTTGTCAAGTAGAGTCCCAGTGTGGTAGTTTGAAGGGGTGTTCCCCAATAGATTGAAGATTGTGATTTGTCTCCAGCCTTCTGGCGGAAGTAGGTATCACCTTGGCCTTGTCTCCTAGGCTCCAACCCTAAGGTGTGTCTGGGGTGGATCTGGAATTCCAGCCATAGATATGCAAAGAGCAGTCTGGGCTCTGCAGAGCTTACTGTTTGCTGGTGTGTGTATGGTGCTGGTGATGGGTTTCTCTCTCTGCCTGGACCTGTGAAAGGGGGCAGCCTCTTTTACCATTATGGAACTTCCCCTGGATCTGTAACTTCAATAAATTCTTTCCTCCCAAAACTGTGCCTGGTTTGGAGATTCATCCCAGCAGCATGCGGCTGACTACAACAGCTAGCAATAAGAAGGGAACTGATACAAGCAAGGACCATTCTTCTCATACATAGAATGGATAAAATGCTGTCAATTTGTCTATAGCTGAAAGTGTGCTAATCCCTGAGTTCAATCCCCAGCAATAGGAAACAATCATCTTATGTGACTCCTTTCAAGGCAGAACAAATGACATGCATCTCTTGGAGAACAAGCTCTCCATACACGCACTATTGGGGGATGCATGCAGTGACACTCCTAACTGCTGCACCAAAAGAAATTCTCTAGAACCCATGCCCTGTGTCACCCCAGGTCATCAGCAGGAAAGTGTAGGGAGTCACTCCAATGAAGCACTGGCCTTTCTCAAACAAGGCCACATGTGTCTTCAAGCCTAACTACTGTCCATTTTCCTTTCGTTTTTTAAAATCATCTTAGAATTTATATGAAGGCTTACGTTGGGGGATGACCTGCTTAGGACTCTTCCTATTTTAAGAACCATTGCTTTCTTTCCTTCTCTTAAGCCCTACACTACACTACTCCATAATAAAATGTTTCTAAGAAATATTTCAGGGCTGGAGAGATGACTCAGCAGTTAAAGGCACTTGCTTACCAAGCCTGATGGCCCGAGTTCAATTCCCCAGTACCCATGCAAAACCAGATGTACAAAATTGCACATGCAGCTGGAATTCGTTTACAGTGGCAGAAGGCCCTGGCACACCCATTTTCTCTGTCTGCCTCTTTCTTCCGCTCTCTTTTTCTTCTCAAATTAATAAATCATATATATCTATTCTTTAAATTTTTTTTAATTGGGGGCTTACAAGATAGATGCTCAGCAGTTAAAAGTGTTTGTTGCAAAGCCTGAAGGTTCATTTCATGTTCATTTCCTAAGCCACCCATGTAAGTCAGAATCAAAAAATGATGCAAGTATCGGGTGTTTGCCCTGCAAGAGACCCTGGCTCACTATCCCCATACACATACACACACACACAGGCAAGTAAATAAATTAAAAAATTTTCAATTTTCTGCCTCCCTCCCCCCCCCCCTCTCTCTTAACTAGGGACTAGGGTCTGGTTTGAACTTGCCATGATCCCTCTGCTTCCCTGTTTTTGCAGGTGTGTGCCACCACGTTTGGTTTATAGAGTGCTGGTGATTGAACCCAGGGCTTTGTTATGCTAGGCACACAATCTACCAACTGACCTACCTCCCCAGATTCCTGTCAATTCTTTAGTTCATCATCCAGTTTGTGATCTGGGTTTTCCCAGTTTAGTTTCCCTGTGGCCCTAGCTCTCTCGCGTGCTGCCTGTTAGCGTTACCTCCGCTAGAGGGCAGCCAAGACAAAGGTGACAGTGCCAAGGTTGGGGACTCCAGGGGCTTCCAGAGAAGTTCTGGCAGCCTCCCCAAAACACCTTCAACAGTGTTGGAGTTGCAGGATTCCCTGGAAAGTGCTGGGTTCTCACAGGCTCTGGATGCAGGACACCGAGAGGTGCTGCTGGAGCTGAGCTGGGAGCCTCCTCCCTGCTGGCTAGCTGCACAGTGCTGGGAGATGCTGGGGGAGAAAAGCCACAGTCTTAACTAGCGGGGTTCTTCAAGCTACGCAACTGATTAGCCAGGCAAGATGGAACTTTAAAATGAAATAAACCCTCTTCCTTCACACTGACCTTGTCAGGTAGAGTCCTAACGTGGTAGTGTGGTGCACCAGGGGCATGACTGTTTGGGGGTAACCAACGGTTCTCTGATTTGACTTAAGGCCCACTCAATGGGAAGGACTTCATCCCTGGTACTGAAAACTTAGTCAAAAGCCCATGGCTGGGAAGGTCATGGACCCAGGAGTTGAAGATAGTACTGCTTGTGACTAAAAGGGTACATTGTACTCATCAAATTTCCCTCTAAATACTATGCTTATGCCCATAATCCAGTGCTACTCTCACCTTTGGTCAGAAAAGCTTATTTTTTTTAAAAAAAATTATATATTTATTTGCAAGCAGATAAAGACAAAAAGAGACAGAGAGACAGAGAGACAGAGAGGAGAGAGAGAGAGAGAGAATGGGCAGGGCATGTTAGGACTTCTAGCCACTACAAGCAAACTCCAGATGTATGAGCCACTTTGTGCATCTGGCTTTACATGGTACTGGGGAACTGAACCTGGGTTGTTAGGCTTTGCAGGCAAGTGCCTTAACCACTGAGCAATCTCTCCAGCCACTTTTTTATTTTTTGCAGTTGGCAGTAGCTTCTGGGAAGACTCAAAACTCATCAAACTGATGAGAAAAAGTGATGAGTACTCAGTGCTAAATTAGGCATCTATATCACCCCTTCCAAGTCTTGGGGAACACTGCAGAACGGGGGATGGATAGGGAGGAGTGCTTGGGAATGCTGTCTTCTGGACTGAAGTGGTCATTGCATTCATGATCTAACGGCAACTGTTGTTACCTAACAAGACCTGCACAACACGGAGCCCACCAACATTCTGTCGTGGCTGAAGGAGGGCAAAAAAGAAAAAAGACCTCCAAGTAGAAGAGGAACTAACTGGAAAGAAGAAGGGGTTCAGCGGAAGGGGGACAGGGGATAAGAGGACAGAAGAATGAATGGAACGGAATAACAATCCAAATACTTTATATATGTATGAAAATTATCAATAAAAAGCTTAAAAATAAAAAAGCAATGCAGTGAAAAAAGAGAATGTGTTTGGTCTATTTGAAATAGCAAATGTGCTAGAAAATCTGAATTCCTGCATCTATCCATCTATCTGACAAGTATCTGAGCCCCACCGTGAGCCAGGCACACTAAAAGTTCTGGAGGTTTAGAAGCCGGAAAGCAAAAATTCCCATAGTGGTGTCATTGATATCTGTCTAGGAAACAGATAGCAAAGCACATGGCACATTACCTGACTTTAATTGCAGATGAGGACTTTGTAGATAAACCGAATGATGAGAAGTTAGAGAGCAAGTGATTTGGGGCTATTTTTAAATAAAGTAACTGAGGATGAAGTAACTGCTGGATGAAGCAAGGAAATCAGCCATGTCTTAAAAGGGGAAAAGCAAGCCAGGTGCACACTTATAATTCCAGCACTCCCAAAGGCTGAGGGAAGATTATCACTGCAGGTAAGAGGCCAGCCTGGGCTGTGAACAAACAAACAAACAAACAAACAAACAAACAAACAAACAAAGGCTGGGAGATAGCTTAGTTGTAAAGTGCTTTCCTCACAAGTATGAGACCTGAGTCCAATCCCCATGTGAAAATGCTAAGCACAGTAGTACACACAAGTAATTCCAGCTCTGGGGAGGTACAGACAGGTGGATCCCTAGGGCTCTCTGGCTGGCCAGTCTAGACTAATTGACAAACTCCAGAATCAATGAGAGAACCTATCAAAACAGGCAGATAGATGGGGGCTTGGAGAGATGGCTCAGTGGTTGAGGTGTTAGCCTGTAAAGCCTAATGACCCAGGTTTGATTTCCCAGTACCCATGTAAAGCCAGATGCACAAAAAGTGGCCCGTGATTCTGAAGTTCATTTACAGTGGCAGGAGGCCCTGACACTCACTCACACTCTCTCTCTCTCTCTCTCTCTATCTATCTCTATCTCTCTCTCTGTATCTCTCTGCTTAAAAATTAAAAATAAAAAAATTTAAAAATGAAATTAAAAAATAAGAGTTGGGAGTGGTGGTGCACGCCTTTAACCCCAGCACTCGGGAGGCAGAGGTAGGAGGATCACCATGAGTTCAAGACCTGAGACTACATAGTGAATTCCAGGTTAGCCTGGGCTAGAGCGAGACCCTACCTCGAAAAACCAAAAAATAAAAATAATAATAATAAATAAATAAAACAAAATAAAATTAAAGGTAGATGATATTCCAGAGGATCAAAGGCTGTCCTTTAGCTTCAACATGCATGCATACCCATCCATATATGAATGGTACACACAATCATGTGTGAAACACACACACAACTTGCATAACAAGTGGCTGAAGATGCAGCTCAGTGATAGAGCATGCACAAGGCCCGACTAGGTTCAGCCCCCAATACCCCATAAAAAAGGAAGGAGGGAAGGAAGGGAGGAAGGGAGGTAGGCAGGGAGGAAGGCAGGTCTCAGCAGCAAGAAAACTTAAGACTGGAGGAGAGTGAGCGAGGGAGAGGGCAGAAGGTAAGACAGAGCAGGTGGGAGTCTCAGCATGGGACCATGAAGGCCTCTCAGGGACTTCCAGATTTTCCAGACATTTCCATCATGCTTCATTGAGATGTTCAGACTTCCCAGATGTGTTCATTGAGAGTACTTTGAAGCTCCTTCGTATGTCCTTTTGACGGGCTCCCATGGTGATGTTCTTTAACACTTTGCGGCACAAAGTTCACTTAGAGCTTCCCAGCTCAAGAAGTGTCCATCTAGATAAGACATTGGCTACATTCACGGCTCTTAGGCCCTTGCTTTGTATTGTGCAAGTATATCTATCATGGGTTTATTTTGATGCCATTTTGATGTCCCAACCCAATGCCAGAGAATTCTTCATTGCCTTTTTCCCATTCCTTACTTCTTTCTCTTTCTTTTCTTTGCATATGTGTGGTATGAATGCATGTGAATATACATGTTTGTGTGTGGGTATGTTGGTTGATTTCAGGTACTTCCTTTATTTATTGAGGCAGGATATCTCACTGAATCTACAGCTCATCAATTAGGCTAGATTAAGCAGCCTGTGAGCCCAGGGAATCCTGGTCCCCAACTCTAGTGTGCTGGTATCAATGGAATGCACTACAACACCCAGCAGTTGCCTAGACTCTGAACTCAGGTCCTGGGCTTGTATGACAAACACTTTACTGATTGAACCATCTCCTCAGTCCTGTTTTGTTTGCTTGTGAATTCTAGTTTTTTTTTTCTGGTTTTTTGAGGTAGGGTCTCGTTCTAGCCTAGGCTGACCTAGAATTTGCAATGTAGTCTCAGGATGGCCTGAAATTTATAGCAATCCTCCTACCTCTGCCTCCCAAGTGCTGGGGTTAAACGTGTGTGCCATCACACCTGGCTTAATTTTAATTTTTGAACATATTCAAGGTTAACAAGTTTCTGAGACTCAAAACTACAAAAAGATATGCTCGAATCAGTGCCAAGCCCATCTCTTCTAGTCCTCTTATTTCCCACTTGTCTGAAAGGAGGCAGCTAGCTTCTGGTTATCCCTCCTGCACTCTAAGCTTTCTTAAGGTAAAGCTCAGAAATGAAGCAGTCACTGAAGCAGAGCAGTGGGTCAAGAAAAATCAATTTACTTTACGGTGGGAGAAACAACAGAGTATTTGTGTGACATACAGAAACAGACAAACTGAAGATGTGGGGGAGAAAGGATGACTGCAAGGAGAAATCTCTTTTCTTAATGTAAGGGATATCAAGGGTTCCCACATCACCAAACAGGGTCTTGCTAACATAACCAGCTGGCCTCCAACTTCTTCTGCTGGAGTGTTGGGGTTACAGGTATGCACCACCACACGCAGGTTGGTATCCTCTTTGCAGTCTCCCAAACTAGTTATGTCTATTGTTTTTTGCATGTGTGTTCATATGCATGCAGATGTCTGTGTGCGGGGCAGGGTGTGTGTATGCACATGGTGCTTCTGTGCATGTGTGAGTGGAGCCTGAGGTTGCTGTCAGGAGTCTTCCTCAGTCATTTTCCACCTTATTTGTTGAGACAAGGTCTCACTGAATCTACAGCTCACCAATTCAGCTGGACTAGTGAGTCCTAGGGATCCTCCTAGCTTCATCTCCTCAGCACTGGAATTACACATGTGTACTGCAAAGCATGTCTTTTACATGGATGTTGGGGACCTGAACTCAGGTCTTCAAGCTTGCACAGCAAGCACTTCACCCACTGAGCCATCTTCTGTCTCCAATTATATCTATGACTTCAGAGAACCTCTCACTACCTATGAATGCCAATAAGGTAACTGTGCCCTAGCTAAAGGAACAATTATTCTGGAACAGCAGTGAGAGGAGAACGCCTGGTGTTTGGCTCCACACAGAAACACGGATGGGCACATTACCGATCACACTGGAGAAACCTGCACACAGCTCTGATATCTGGGGAATCCTATGCATTTTTTTTTTCTTTCGAGGTAGGGTCTCACTCTAGCCCAGGCTGACCTGGAATTTACTATGTAGTCTCAGGGTGGCCTTGAACTCATGGCAATCCTCCTACCTCTGCCTCCCGAGTGCTGGGATTAAAGGCGTGCGCCACCACGCCCGGCTGCTCTATGCATTTGATAATGAGGAAATGGCATTGCCCATCATGTCCTGGGACTAAGTGAATGTGGTCTAGAGGAAAGAACATGAACTTCCCAGAGATACCTTAAGTTACTTAACCACTACACGGCCCACGAATCTGTCACCTAACATCTCATAGGCACAATTTCCTTACCTGTGGAAGCTGATAAAGTTGAGATATAAATAAGTATACCACACAAGACAGAGATTTAGTACATAATTCCTATAATAAATGCAGACTAAATTAGTCAGCAGGGCAAAGAATAACACAGCCACCCAACTTCAGTATGTCAGTAAAAATGAGACATCACACCATCTCTGGCACTATTCAATAAGAGCAGAAAATGCCTAACATTTACTTCCAATTCTTAATATTGAAAGTACCCTAGAGCCTACTTTCGAAGTGTAAAATTAAGTGTTGATATATTTAAGCACAAATGATTCAAATTAAACCATACTACAGGTAGATCAAGATCAACAACTCAAAAATCCCTTCCTTTATAACATCTATGGGTTTTCAAAGACCCGAAGGTTAAGCACCCTGCTAATTGATTTCATGATCTTACAAACAGGAGGGTTGGCAATACTCAATACAATGATATTTTTAAAGTTTCTATTTCAGTGTCAAATTCATCTTCAAACCCAAATGAGAAATGAAAACTATTTTAAACCAAATACCGAGGCACACAGTCAACGTTCAGAGGCCAGGGTGTGTACAAAGGCAGACACCAAGCATACAGTCCGTCCTCTGGACGTGCCCAGCCCTCTCGTCTGTAAGCAAAGTGTTCCTGGAAGATAGATGCATTAAAGGGTCACGTCTCAGTTGCTACACTGAAAGGGACTCATAGCAATTAAATTTCAAATGTCGGAAGAAAACTTCCTGGTATGGGAGAGTCTACAGCCCAGGCTGTTTGTCAGTGGCTGGGGAGAAAGATACATCCTCATCCTTTACTGAAACAGAAAGAGAAGGAAAAGCTAAGACAGAAGATGCAAATTCCTAAAGCTGCGAACAAAGGAAAAGCTGGTTGGAAACTTCTCAAAACTCACTCTCTTCTTACCAAAGAGCAAAGTCAAAGGAAAAAGGCGATTGATCGGTTGTTTGAGCCCCGAAGCATGAAATGTGGAGAGAAGAGGAAAACACTTTCTCACGTTCAAAACCCATCATTGGCCCCCAGAACCGCCGCGGGGCATATCATTTCCTACACCAACTGGGCGGTCGGAGAGCGAACTTCCGTGGGCTTTCCGCGCTCTCCACCCCATCGTCGTCCCGGGCAGCGGGATCGCCACGGCCCTCGGGACGGTTCCGGGGCCTCGCGGGGCGCTGGGGAGCCCGCGGTGTGCGGGGTTCCAGCCGCCCCTCAGGGCCCCCGACCGACCCTCTCTCGGGGCGCGCCATGGGCCAAGGGAGACCCAACTCCTCCGCGCCGCCACTCGGGTGCCGCGTCCCACGCTCGGGGCCTCACGCCCCCCGCGAGGAGCCCGGAGACCCGGTGCGGAGCGCCCGACGAGCCGCCGCTCCCGGGCTCAACACCTACCTGGAGGGAGCCGGGCCGCGTGGACCGACCGCGCGCTGCCCGGGTCGGCTGGGCGCTCAGCCGCGGGGAGAGGAGCAGGGCTGCGAGGACGCAGACACTCGGCCCCCGGCCACACCCAGCAGCCAACTCCGTGGCGGACGCGCGGGACCGGGGCGGGGACGGGGGCGCGGCTCGCGGGGGCGCGCGGAGCCGGGGGCGCGCGTGGTCTGGGTGGGGGGGCTCAGGGGGGCGCGCGGAGCCGGGAGCGCGTATGGTCTGGGTGGGGGGCTCACGGCGTCGCGCGGAGCCTGGAGCGCGCGTGGTCCGGATGGAGGGCTCACGGGGTCGCGCGGAGCCTGGAGCGCGCGTGGTCCGGGTGAGGGGCTCAGGGGGCGCGCGTGGTCGGGTGGCGGGCTCACGGGGGAGTGCGTGGAGCCTGGAACGCGCGTGGTCCGGGTGGGGGGCTCCGGGCGCGCGTGGTCCGGGTGAGGGGGCTCACGGGGAACGCGGAACCACACGCCGCTTTTGCTTCCTAGTCTCGTTTTGGTTTCGAAAGCAGGAATTCCAGGGCAGTGTGGATATCTTGGCGCAGCGCCCCGTAGCAAGAGCGCGCAGAAGGGCAGCGCCGTCGAAGGGAAGTGTCCCAAGCTTGTGCAGGCGACTTCGCTTGTGTGGGTAAGGCAATGGGACCCCTCGGTCCTTTTAGGACTAAGGCTGTAATTTTAGGTGGAGAGTAAACAGAAGCAAAACCCCACATCGCCATCAGTGGTATGCGTGATGGGGCACTGGGTCCAGGCCCAAGCTCTATTACTGCCTAACTAGGGATAGTGCGGTCCGTCTCACAAATGCGCCGAGAATATGAATAAGCGAAGTGACGAGTGCCCGGAATCTGCCTCTAAGTGATCAAGCCTTGGAAGTTTCTGTCTCACATCACTGAAGAATCCGGGACACTTTCCATCTCATCCTGCCAAGTCGCTCTTCTCTGCGTGAGTTAAACACCACGTGCACCTAAGGCGTCTTTTTCTCCCCCTCCACACTTGTCTGAGTGTCTTATTTTTAAAAATGCCATAAAATAGATGCATGTCTCCAGTTTGCTTCCTCTGAAGCCGCTGCCTCCTGGGAGTATTTTTCCTCTCCCTACCCCCATCTTTCTTTTGAGTTAATTCTACTTTGACAGACTGTTGCTATAGCATTCCTTCTCTGACGTCAAACAATTTAAAGAAACAGCCCTGGGTAACAGAAACTGTAGAGGAGTTGTTTTTGTGTAGTTCAGTGCTAGAGAAGGGTTTGAACAATCTCAAAAGAGCGCTTTGACACCCCCGCTGCCCTGCCCTCCCTCTCCTTCAGCTGCTCCCCGCCTCACCTGCAATGAAGGCAGCCCCTCTTGACTGGCTGGCTGGCTGGAAGGCCAAGATAAGCATCCTTTGTCAAGGAGGGGAAAGTGACTCCATGTTCTGTAGAAACAGCCAGCCCACCAGAGAAGAAAAGCAAAACCCTGGGGACCAGGATGAAAAAAATGATGAAATGATGGGTGCCCACCCCAAAATTTGTTTTCCCTAATATTGGGTACTCCTCCCCTAAGAAAATGGAGAAATATCAAGACTTTTTTTATATAGCAAAGTGTCAGAAAATTTGGTTTAGGACTTAATACCCGAGTAGTGTGCATCTTTAATGGTGTGGTGTTTCAGTCATTCTGTGTGTGTAAGTCCCTGTCTTCCATCTCCTTTGAGGCAGGGTCTCTTGCTGTTCCATTCCATTCTGGAGCTTTTGGGAAATACCCCTGTCTCTGCTTCTCCTCTTGGGGTAGGGACACTGAGATTCCAGAAACCCTCCACTTCTTCTGACTTTTATTTGGGGCTTGGGGATCCAAATTCAGATGCTCAGAGTAAGCACTTTATTGCCTGAGCCATCAAGTTCTGACTTTTTTGTTTTTAAGAGGAAGCCAAGGGAAGTTAGTAGTTAAGGTTTGTCTGTGATGTCTATGCATTTTATTCCCATTTCACAGATAAGCAAGGAACTTTACCTGGAGCCCCACAGGAAGGAGACCTTTGAAATTGGACAAATTTCAAAGCCCATTTTCTTTGTAGTGATTTTTCTGTCTTTTCCCTGTGTACTGGCATATATCAGATATTATAGTACTTTGAGAAGTGTTTAAGACTATATGGTGAAAAACAAGTATTTGGGGGAAACCTAATGGAAATCACTGCAGTATGCAATTCTAGAAAAAAAAGTAGGGGAAACAAGTCAGCAGCCCCACAAACATGCAGAGCCTGGACTGCCTAAGCAAGAAGTCTGAAGATTTGTGAATAAATGATCACCCAACCTTGCTAAAGATTTAATGTGGACACAGAAGTTGGTAGAGAGCAGTTTGTTATGCAAACAAATCCATTTCTAAAAACATTAGATGTCTGTTTTGCTGTCTGGTGCGTGTTTTTCTGAAAAGAATGCTTGCTTGTTCAGGCACAGCCTGGGCTGTGCTGGCGAAGTGGAGCTGCCGATGGAAAGAATGTCACCACCCGGAGCAACTTCCCAAGACCACAGCACTGGGTCCCAGGGATCTTGCAACTCACAATTTTTTCAGTGGTAAGGAAGCCATGGTGTGTGTGTGTGTGTGTGTGTGTGTGTGTGTGTGTGTGTGTGTGTGTGTGTGTGTGTGTGTTGAGGGGAACAATTAGAGCCAGCTATCCTACTTCTCAGGACTGAGCCCAGTGATCAGGGTGCCACTGACAGGTATTTAGATCTCTGACTCATTCACTCACTGGTCCCCTTTCTCAAATCTGACTCTTAACCAAGGGTGGAGGCCCTGCTAGAGAATTCCTGTCTTTTGGGTCCTTGTATCCTCCATGGTGTTGAGTAGAATAGCTTGTACCTACTAGGTTCTCAATGAACAAAGAAATGAATGAAGACACTCTTTTATTCTTCATTTCCAACTCACTGTGAACCCCTCCAAAACATGGTGGCAGGAAAGTACTCGTCACATTGCTGGGGGTTTATGGACAGATAGTCTTGCAGGATGTCTGGCTCACCTCAGAGAAGCCCCACTCTGGGTCCTGGGTCCTGAAGGGTGAATCTGAGCCCTGATTTCATGAATTGTCCTGCCATCCCCCCCAGTGCCAAAGGTCTTTAAATCATACACTAGACATGCTCTAGTTTTTTTTTTTTCTGCTCCTACTTTGTTTTCAGAAGATGCTAAGTGCACTGTGAAGAATGGACCCCACCATCAGTATGGACACAGTCTTTCAGTACTGCCCTGTGCATTCCAATTTTGAGGAAACATTGTATAAGGTAACATTGTAACTAAAGAAACATGTTTCCTTTCAACTACAATGAAAAAAGTTAAATAGAATTTGCCTAATTGGTTCCACAGCTGAGTCCCTCAAGGAAGCAAGAAGCAATTCTTTTGATTCTGTCAGAAGTCAGGCATTCTTGATACAGAGTGGTCAAACCTGCTGCTCAGCCTTATCAGGTTCTTTTAATTAAAGCATTTTTACGGCTTGTGTTTTGACCCCACCATTGCATTCTCCTTCAGCTCCTGCCTCTTTTCACCTGATTCTCAACCATAAAAATTTGAAATCTGTCTCCCTTGTGAATCACAGAGCTCACAGACAAATGCTGTGCTCGATTAATGATGCCTGTCACCGGCATGGGTGAGGAAGTAGCAGCTTCTAGGCATGTATTTCCTGTTCTACATTCTGTACTTCTGGTCCCTGGAATCTTGTTGGGAAGGATCATCCCAAAATGGAAGAAATCCAAGCTGCATGGTGAAGACCTGGTGTGAGACTGTGGCTGTGGCATTCGTGTACTGTCTGCATTGAGGTTTGACCCATTGAATGAAGCAAGGGTGCTGAATTCTAACACGGATGGCAAACAGTGCTGGTTCCTAGTTCCATAAAATGCCCAAGGAATGACTTCACTAATTAATCACATACTTCCCCCCACCAAGCCTCATCCTCCCATAGAAGACTTCTGAACACCATGTTTTAGGAATGCACTTTGACCTGTTGGTACTGATAAGTGAGTGCAAACATCAGTTTATCTCTCGTTTGGTAAAAACCATCCCAAAACAGTGGATCAGAGCAACAGCATGTGCATGGGAGTGTGTGTGTGTGTGTGTGTGTGTGTGTGTGTGTGTGTGTGTGCACGCATGCGTCAAGGAATGAAATCCAGGGCCTCATACAAAATGCTCAAGGCATAACAGCAGTCATTTATTTCACTCACAAGAATCCTTGTGCAGGGACCAGTGGCCTGGCCAGCATCCTCTCTGCTCCTTGGCACTGTCAGTTACTTTGCCTGCCTGTCAACTGGTGCTGGCATATTGGTGCTGTATGCTGGCTGGAAGATCATCCAGGTGTCTGGGCAGACACCTCAGCTCCTCTCTCGTAGGCCTTTCCACAGTGAATTCTTCACACTGCCGTGGCTGAGGTATCCTGAGAGAACAAGGAGGCGGGGCATGGCGTTTTGATGACTGCTTCAGCTATCCCACCGTGATTCCCCGCAGACTCTCAGTCTAGCAGGCACAGATTCAATTGGTAGAAACACAGACCTGTTGATGAAGGATCCAGGTCCCATAAGAACAGTAAAGCTGGCCTATTTTGTTGCAGACACCTTCAGAAATGCAATCTGCTGGGCCAGGCATGTTGATGCATACTTGTAATCCTAACATTTGAGAGGCTGAGGCAGGAGGATTGTGAGTTCGAGGTCAGCATGGGCTACATCACAAGACACTGTTTCCAAAAAATAAAAAACAACAAAACCAAAATTACAGGCTGCCATAAGCCACTAACTGTGGCTTAACCTAACAATCTAAGTTGTTTTCCTTCCTTCTACATAGCGTAGACTTATTAACTAACATGTCCTCTTAGATACTTCAAACAATGGGAAAAAAAATCTCCCTTTCTACTAACTTTTTTTTGAGACAAGGTCACCCTATAGCCCAGGCTGGCCTGAAAACATGGCAGTCCTCCTGCCTCAACTTCCCAAGTGCTGGAGTTATTAGCCTGGCTATTAACTTGACTTTTTTCATTCTTTTTAAAAACTGATTTATTTATGAGAGAGGAGAAGGGAGGGAGGAAGAAGGAGAGGAGAGGAGAGAATAGGAGAGAAGAGATAAAGAAAAAGAACATGCCAGGGAACCTCTGCAAATGAACTCCAGATACATGAGCCACTTTGTGAGTTGGGGTTTACTCAAGAATTAAACCCAGGCCATCAGACTTTATAAGTAAGCACCTTTAGCTTTGTTGAGCCATCTCTCAAGCCATTTTTTGACTTTTTTCCCCTAACTTGACTTTTTAACTGTTGCCTTAATTTGTTTGTTTTTTTAATTTTTCGAGGTAGGGTCTCACTCTAGTCCAGGCTATGTAGTCTCAGGGCGGCCTTGAACTCAAGGCAATCCTCTTACCTCTGCCTCCCGAGTGCTGGGATTAAAGGCGTGTGCCACCATGCCCAGCTCTTAATTTGTGTTTTTAAACTTATACGATAAAAGTGACATTTTTCTTTTGTTGAATAGTAGCATGATTTTAAATAGATGCACAGATTCCTGAAACATCCATTAACTGGGAATCAGTACAGTCTATTACCCCAAGTAACTTCCTCATACTACTCCTGCTATCCCAAGCACCTAGTAATCACTAATGTGTCTTCCAACCCTGTAGTTTTGCCTCATTGTTCTTCTAGTTTTGTTTAGCTCTGGCACAGCATCTTACTATGTAGCTCAGGCTGGCCTGGAACTCATGACTCACCTGCCTTTGGCTCACTGAGTGTTGCAGTTATAAGCACGTGCCAGCATGCCCAATGAAGCTTTAAAAAAATGTAAAGATGGCTCAGTGGTTAAAATCACTTTCTTGAAAAGCCTAATGACCCAAATTCAATTCCCCATGTAAAGTCAGATGCACAAAGTGGAACATGCATCTGGAGTTTATTTGCAGAGGCAGATGGACTTGGCACACCCATTCTCTCTCTCTCTCTCTCTCTCTCTCTCTCTCTCTCTCTCTCTCTCTCATAAATAATAAACATGTGCATGTTTGTATGTGGGGGCACGCCAAAGCCTCTTGCTACAACAAACAAAAGCCAGACATTTGCATCATTTGGAGGGGTGGCTTGGGAAATGAACCCCAGGCCAGCAGGCTTTGCAAGTAAATGCTTTTAACTTCCTAGCCATCTTCCTAGCCCAAATCTTTTTGAGAACATTGTATAAATGGGCCTATGTGGCATGCAAATTTTGGCTTCATTCACTCAGCATAACACACTGATTCCTTACTGCTGAGCAATAATCTATGGCATTCATTTACCAAAGAACACATGAGTGTTTTCTACTCTAGGGTAATTATGAATGTAGCTGCTGAGAACATCTGTGTCTAGGCAGCCCTCCATGACCCTGGGTTTTGTCTTGACAGATTCAGCCAACCACAGACTTTAAAGCCAGCAATGTTTGTGTATATTAGTTACTTTTCTTGTTGCTGTGACAAAATACCTGGTCAAAAGGAACTTGGAAGAAGAATTTATTTTGCCTTGGAGTTTTAGGGGACACAGTCCATCATGGTGGGGAAGGATGATAGCAAGAAGTGAGACCAGGCTATTAAGCCCCTGGGCCCACCTCCAGCAGCCCATTTCCTCCAGTGAGGCTCTACCTCCAGAAGGTTCCACGTCCTTCCAAAACAGTACCACCAGCTGCCAACCGAATGCATTCAATCGAATGCATGAGGCTGTGAGGGGCATTTCATATTCAAACTACAACAAATATTTTCCAAATACTTCCTAAACTTAATATGTGTCCTTACTACCATTGCAGGCCCATCTCTCACAATTAGATTCAATTTTTCACCCTGCCTAGTCATTTTGCTTTTCTGAGGGTAAATTCTTGGCTGTTCCATCTCTCACTGTACTGTTCCCCATCTAGATCCTGTGTACTCCAGTACTTTTCAAGAATTTCAGGTTTTCTTAGCCAGGCGTGGTGGCGCACGCCTTTAATCCCAGCACTCGGGAGGCAGAGGTAGGAGAATCTCTGTGAGTTCGAGGCCAGCCTGAGACTCCAGAGAATTCCAGGTCAGCCTGAGCTAGAGTGAGACCCTACCTCGAAAAAACCAAAAAAAAAAAAAAAAAAAAAAAAAAAAAAGAATTTGAGGTTTTCTTGGCCCCGTGTACTCCGGAGGTCGACACACTTCAGGATGCAGTTTAGCTCAGACATTTGTTCCCCACTGAGAGCAAACCCTCACTGGTAGGGCATAAATCCTACTGAGAAATGAGTGTCATTGCTAGGGGAGACCAGCAGCTTTCCTAGTGATCCCATTGGGCACGTGCCATCCCTTGTGGAGGGGAGAGGACCCAAAGGAGGGGGCTAGCTTCTCCCCATGAGCACAGCACATTTCCCTTGAAGGACTTCTTTCCCAAATCCACCCAATCCAGCCTGTGACTGAACACAGGAAGACAAAGAGTGAAAAGAGAGTAAAAACACTCTTGCATGCCTGCCTTGGCAGCCCTCTGAGAGGGTGTTGAACTTGTTTAAAACTTGAATTTAATGATATGGTAATTTTTCACATGACTTTCCAGTAAAGCTCAAAGAGCTCCGATAGCTGTCAACACCATGTCACTCCCCATCAGCAATGGAAGCTGAGAAGGAATAATTTAATCATGTGACTAGGACTGAATAGTAACAACTGCTTTGGTGTGGAGTCAGGCCACCTAAGCCTGGTACTTAGGAGGTAAGGACAGATCAACAGGAGCCCTGTGGATGAACCATTACTCTACATACACTCATGTTTGTTGATAGAAATACCATTCTCAGTATCAGAAACTGCAAACATCAATGGACCTGCTCTCTAGAAAAAAGCCCCAGGATATTTAACAGAAAAAAAAAAATGAATCCAAAGTCTTCTCTAGATGGACTAGGGCATCCAAATCATGTTTCCAAAAGCTCAATTAATCTACAAAAAATGCCAAGTGGAGATGGCTCAGCAGTTAAGGTGCTTGCCTACAATACCTAACAATCCAAGTTCCATTCACTAGTACCCACGTAAAGCCAGATATGCAAAGTGTCACATATCCACAGAAAGCCAGATGCACAAAGTGGCCTGTATGTCTAGAGTTCCTTTGCAGCAACTAGGGGCCTGGCATGCCCATTCTCTCTCTCTCTCTCTCTCTCTCTCTCTCTCTCTCTCTCTCTCTCTCTCTCTCTCTCTCTCTCTCTCTCTGTGTGTGTGTGTGTGTGTTTGTTTGCCTTTTCTTTCTCTGCTTTCAAATAAATAAATGAAAAATTTTTTTTTTGGTTTTTCAATGTAAGGTCTCGCTCTAGCCCAGGCTGACCTGTGTCTGTTTGCTCTGGCTGGAGGCCCTTTCTCTTTGTCTGTCTCTCTTCTATCTCTCTCTGCTTGTAAATAAATATTTTTACATGCCAAGTAAAATTACTAATGATAATAAAGTCCATGCAGGTTAAGAGTATTATGCATTATAGTTACACTCTGCATAGCTTTCCCCCTGCATCATTTTACTCATTTAGTAATGCCCAGGGCATACTATTTTTGTATAACCTAGATGTTTATTTAATTTTTAATGTGTGTACGTGCATGGGCACACATGATGAGGGGGTGCATGTTTGTGAGAGCACATGCATATGTATGGAGGCCAGAGGGGAACTCTGTCCACATTTTTTGAAACAGGGTCTTTCATTGGTCTAGAGCTCACTCATTCATCTATACTGGCTGCCACTGAACCCTAAGGATCCTCCTGCCTCTGCATCCCCAGCACTGCATTTATAAACCCCGAACATTTTTATGTGAGTTCTTGAAATTGAATTCAATTTTGAAAGCTTCAAGGCAAGCACTTTACCAACCAAGCTCTCTTCCCAGGCTCCCTAGAGGTTTGTCATTGCATGATTGCTTGATGCCAAAAGTCTTAAGCCTCGGGGTGCAGTCATGTCCTATCACAGTGTGTCCAGTTTCACCACAGCATCTGTGCATCACAGGTCTCGGTCAGAGTTTTTCAATGAGTGAATTAGTGAAGTCTCTAAGGGGAAGTCTCCAAGAACACATTCATTCATTCACTCATCAAGGTCGTTTCAGACAATGAGAAATCTTCATAGCTATTGAAGAACAATAAATTCAGACTAGCAAAACTCCTGGCTGTGTATGAATGGCAGACCTCATTCTAGGAGGTGAGGCAGCCAAGCGGTGAAAAGAGGACACAAGTTCAAATACTCGGGGTGCATTTTTCACTTTTACATCACTCTGAGGTAACATTCATCACTGAGCTACCCTTCCCAGTGAGGAGGGACTGGAAGGCTGCTCGCTTTGTCTAATGACAGCCTCTAACAACGGCTTCTAGAACAATTCCCTCTTCTTAGGAACCAGAAGGAGAGAAGCCTTGGGTTTCTGTCTCAGAGCACCCTGAGTACTCTCGTGGGTATCTAATGGGTATTGTTTTAAGTGCTGTCAGGAAGCCCTGCCCACAGTATTAGTAATGATGGTTTAAGCAGGAAGTTCTTTTCTTTAAAAGGGGGAGAAAATCAACAATTATGCCCAAATATCGGAAAACAAGTGTCTAAACTGCTCTGGGAGCAGAGCAGAATTAAGACTTTTCCTTACAGAAACAATCTTCTTTTAGGCAAAGTTGCAATTTTAGAACCCCCTCCAATACCTTGGCCATATGCTTACGGAGCATGGAGGAGACCTCATTACTCACTGCACATGCTGTTTTTCTCTAGCTTGATGAGATTGTCTTTTGCCAGTGTTCAGGCCAGGAAGTTCAAACTCAGGGAATTGAGTATTTGTCCAAGGTCCTGAGGCAGTGCCAGGGAGTCTCCACTCTCTTTATCTCTTCCTAAAACCCCACATTCAATCCTGCAAGTTAATTATACAGCCTAAGAAAAAGAGAGTGCCTGTTATTCCAAAGCCTTCAACAACACTGCAGCCCCAAGTCCTTCCTGCACAAATAGACAGGGGCTAGTGAGCAGTTGAACTGGCATGTGGACCCAGGACTCTCTGACTTATATTTAGGTGTAACCATACCATATATACATATGTATATGGACATGTGCATGCTAGGCAAGCACTTTACCATAGAACCCTTTGTACATTTTTATATTTTTAAATATTATTTAGTTACTTAGTTATTTGCGAGCAGAGATGAGAGAGAGGGGGGGGAGAGAAAGAGAATATGAGTGTACCTGACCCTCTAGCTACTGCAAAGGAACTCTAGATGCATGCGCCACTTTGTGCATCTGGATTTATGTAGGTACTGGAGAACTGAACCTGGGTCCTTAGGCTTTGCAGGCAAACACCTTAACTGCTGAGCCATCTCTCCAACCCCACTTTTTTTTTTTTTTTTTTTTTTTTTTTTTTTTT
>PVHP010010228.1:0-21868 GCA_004024765.1 Zapus hudsonius | reverse complement strand
TCACTAAGTTGCCCTGGCTGGCCTTGAATTCACTCTTGCACAGGCAAGCCTTGAACTTGCCATCTTCTTGCCTCAGACTCCAAAGTAGCTAGGATTACAGGTTGAGTTGGCTTTCCTTCTAAATAAATCAATCAGAGCAGAACCTCAGCTTAAGGAATGCCTCAGAAGTTTTTGCCTTCCCATTTGGAGTCATAAATACAAGACAGGCAAGTAGAAATTTAAAGTAGACCACCCAGCTTTACCCCATTCCAATAAGCTTGAACACAGCAGATTCAAACCCAGAAGCTGAAAAAAGATTTTCAGGATTGAGCTGAAGAGATGGCACAGCAATTAAGGCACTTGCCTGCAAAGCCTAACGACTGAGGTTCAATTCCCAAGTATCCACATAAAGCCAGATGTACAAAGTGGCACATGCATCTGAAGTTCCTTTGCAGCAACTAGAGGCCCTGGCATACTCTCTCTCTCTCTCTCTCTCTCTCTCTCTCTCTCTCTCTCTCTCTCTCTCTCTGTGTGTGTGTGTGTGTGTGTGTGTGTGTGTGTGTTTGCTTGTTCTTTCTCTGCTTGCAAATAAATAAATGAAAAAAATGTTTGGTCTTCCTCTTTAGCTTTAGTTGAATGATCTTATCCTTTCTATCTGATGGATTCCATAACTTAAAAGCTTTGAATTAAGTGGACTGCGGAATGACCTAGTGAGTAAAGTGTCTGCCACACAGGATGGGCACCTGACTTCAGGTCCCCAGCACCCATCTAAAAAGCTGGGTGTGGCAGCATGTGCCTATAAGTCCAGAGTTGGGAGGTAGAGGCAGGAGGATCCCTGGGGTTGCTGGCTAGCTAGTTTACCTGAAAGATGAGTTCCATATTCAGTGTCTCAAAAACTATGGTAAAGGGCTGGGAAGATGACTCGGTGATTCAAGGCACTTGCTAGCAATGTCTGCTGGCCCAGGTCAATTCCCAAATCACCCACATAAGCCAGATACAAAAAGTGGTGCTTGGTGTTTGTTTGTAGTTGACAAATGGCCCTGGTTTGCACACACATATGCATGCACAAATAAATAAAAACTAAAAAAATGAAAGGGTGTGGTGATGCACACCTGTAATCCCAGCACTTGGGAGGTAGAGGTAGGAGGATCCACTTAAGTTCAAGGCCACCCTGAGACACATAGTGAATTCCAGGTCAGCCTGGGCCAGAGAGAGACCCTACCTTGGAAAAACAAACAAACGAACAAATGAATGAACGAACAAACGAATGAATGAAAGATGGAGAGCACTTGAGGAAGATGCTGGATGTCAACTCTGGCTTCCACATGCACATGTGTGCACAACCAAATGTATGCACACTCACACACATGCATACAGATGCAAGAAAAATGTTGTGAATTAGCATACCATTCATTAATCCTACTTTCTCGGCCTTGTGTGATATTATTGCTCATTACAGATATCTGTATTGTGTGCTATTATTCTCTGCCTTGTGTGCTATTACTGCTCATTACATATATCTGTATTGTTCCTCCTAACTCTCAAAGAATGTCACGGCTTTCTTACTGCAAATGAATCCGTGCTCTAGAATTTGTAATTTGTAAGGAACTCACCTTATTTCTTTTTCTTTTTGGTATGTGCATAGTGATGTACATGTGCATGCCATGTACACATGTGTGCAGAGAATAAATGCCAGATGTTTGTCATTCTGCTTTCTTTCCTTGAGATGGAGTCTCACTGAACCTGGAACTGCCACTTGGGATCAGGCAGACTGGCCACCAAGCCACAGTGATTCTCCTGTTATTGCCCCCTCAGGACTGGCATTACAGCCATGCATGGCTATGCCTGGCCTTTTATGTGAATGCTGGTGGTCAAACTCAGGTCTTCATGCTTGCATGACAAACACTCCTCTCCACAACACCGTCTCCGTAGCCCCTCACCTCATATTATTATTATTATTATTATTATTATTGCTTGTGTGTGTATGTGTGTTGTGTATGCATGTGTATGTGTCCATATGCTCACCTGTAGTAGAGTTCACTCACCTAAGGTGGAATGTAGGGTGTTCTGCTCTCTCATTCTTTACCTATTCTTGCCTTTGAGCCAGAGTCTCCTTTTACTTTTGTTGAGTCTCTGCTCCCCTGTAGCCACACACTCAGCTGTGGGATCAGGAGATTTGAACTTGGTCCCCGTCAGGCCCTCATGCTTCTCAGAGCCCTTCAGGCCCTCATGCTTCTGTAGGCAGTGTACTTAACTGCTGAGCCATCTCTCCAGCACTCAGCTTACTTCACTTAAAAAAATTGTTTATGTGTTTATTTATTTGAGACTGAGAGAAAGAGGTGGGGGAGGGAGGCAGTGAGTATGGCTTGACAGGGCCTCCTGCCACTCACTGCAAAAAAACTCCAGATGTGTGCACCATCATGTGCATCTGGATTTACACAGGTACTGGGGAACCAAACCCAGGCTGTCAGGCTTGGGAAACAAGTGCAACTCACTGAGTCATCTCTTCAGCCCTCGCCTCACTTTTTACAATGACATTTTTGCCAAGGAAATTCTAGTCTAGTTAACAATCTTCATAGAACCTGACTTATTTATACTCACCTAATGTTTACATGCTTAGCCTTGCATGCAAAGATAAATATATTTTCCACAGGGATTGTCCTGGGGCGGCTGCACATGCCCCTGCAGGGGGGTTTCTCTTTAATGACAATGAGCCAGATATGTATCAACTCCAGAAAAAAAAAAGAAGGAAAGAAAAACCTTGTCATTTGATGAGTAGGGTCTCATGTAGCCCACAATGGCCTCAAAATCACTGAGGATGACCTTGAACTCCTGATCCTCCTGCCTCAAAAAAAAAAAAAAATCAGTGTTTAGGGCCTGTGGACTCCAGGCAGGTGAGGGGTATGAAGGCAGCAAGAACTGAGAACAACTTAATTCTGCCAAGAAGACCAGAAATGCTAGCAGACTTCCTGGAAAGAGATGAACCACCCCAAGCACATCAGCTAGGGCCCAGGTGAGACCACAGAGGAAGTGGAGAGATGAGCAAGACACTGTGCCAGGGGAGACAGACACCATGGAGACACTGCACCAGGGCGATGGAGACAGACACCATGGAGGCACTGTGCCCAAGGTGATGGAGACAGACAAAATGGAGACACTGTGCCAGGGTGATGGAGACAGACACCATGGAGACACTGCACCAGGGCGATGGAGACAGACACCATGGAGGCACTGTGGCCAAGGTGATGGAGACAGACACCATGGAGACACTGCACCAGGGTGATGGAGACACTGTGCCAGGGTGATGGAGACAGACACCATGGAGGCACTGTGCCCAAGGTGATGGAGACAGACATAATGGAGACACTGTGCCAGGGTGATGGAGACACTGCACCAGGGCGATGGAGACAGACACCATGGAGACACTGTGCCAGGGTGATGGAGACAGACACCATGGATAAGCAAAGTGTTCCAAAGCAGAATTCCAGAAGCTGCTGAGAACTCAACACTACAGGAGACTTAAACTTACCATGGCTCAGGGAATTTTGTAGAAGAGGAGGCAGAAAGATTGTAAAAGCCATCCTGGGGGAATATCCAGAGGCATTGCACCCCCCCCCAATGACTGCTACTCACACAACACAGGCCTCAACCCCATAGAGCATTCCAGCAATCCCACCAAGTAGGGCCCTCGGTGGAATGGGGTCAGGGAGGAGAGAAATGGTGGTACCATTCATACAAAGTTTCTACTTAATAAATTTTTAAAATTCACGTGTGTATGTGTGTGTGTGTGTGTGGGTGGGTGGGTGTGATATACACATGTATATACTCATGCAGTGCCCCACCTGTTTACTTGAAGGTGGGTGTGCTCCCTCTCAGTGGCAGGACAGAAAGTTGGGTGTCTCCATCATTCTTCCACCCATTGCTTATTTTATTTTTTAAAATATTTATTTGCAAGGAGCTTGGGGGAGAGGGAAATGATGGACATGCCAGGGCCTCTAATGCAAATAAACTCCAGACACATGTGCTGCTTTGGGCATCTGGCTGTGTGGGTACTGGGGAATTGAACCCAGGCTGTCGGGCTTTGCAAGCAAGCACCTCAACTGCTGAGCCATCTCTCCAGCCCTCTTCCACCCATTCTTACTTGAGCTGGAATATCTTGCTCTTAGAGATTTCTCTCTCTTTCTCTCTCTCTCTCTTTCTCTCTCTCTCTGTGTGTGTGAGAGAGAGACAGACAGAGAGAGAGAGAGAGAGAGAGAGAGAGAGAGAGAGAGAGATCCAGCAATTCTTAGGTCTCTACACCCCTCCGGGTTTACAGATGTGTATGGCCTCACCCAGCTATTATATGGGCCATGAGGATAAAACTCAAGCAGTCTCTCAGGCCTCCTAAGGCCCTCATACTTACGCAGGAAGTGCTTTCAACTGCTAACCTGACTTTTAAACTTGCCTTTCTGCATTTCTAAACAATGTACTTCAAATTTTTAATATTATCTTCAGGTGTTTGTAAGGAGTCGTTTTGGATGGAGGATAGCGAGCCAGTTCTTCGGGTTCACGCAAGTGCTAACATATAAGGTGCAAGGAAATTTAAATGCCATAGATTGAATTCTTTCCCATGAAATCAGGCTTGGCTTTCAATTCTTTTTCACTTCAACAATGATTGCCTAACAATTCTGTCCTATGCCAGAAATAACAATGATCTATTTTACCTGAATGTTCAGTTACCTTGGAATTCTATCATTTCAATGACATGTATATTTCCTCTCCTTGTGTAGTATAACAAGAGATGGAAAGACATGAACCACATTGGTGCATCGTTGTGTCTCTCCTGACACCAACAGAGCTTTCTGACTTTCCCTGCCCTGGTCCATACACTAGCAAGTTTATTTTCCTAAAATTCAGCTCTGAGTAAGTCTTTTGTGGGCTGAGAACCTATAAATTTTAGTTGTTTCCTGATGTCTACATTCCTGCACCACCTGGCACAGACAGCCTTCTGTAATCTGGCCTTTCTGGCCTTAGTTCTTTGGTGCTTTCTGGTGAAACTTGTTTCTTCCTACTTCTGAGAAAGAGTGCTGGGGTTTCCCATTTATCTTGTGCTGTTTCCATAAACTACAGTGTCTCCTAAAGAGACGTTTTGAAAATCAAGTCCACAAAGCCATGTCGGATAAACACATCTTGGTTCTGATCCTTGCTGCACTTGGATGATTTTACTCTTGTATATTGATGCCACTGTTACCCAGGTTGCTAGGGTCAGAGCCTGGGTCTTCACAGCTCTAACAGGCCAGGGCTGGTATATGAGGACCCATCCTCAATACATCAGTTATAGAGATAATAGTGAGAAGCAGAGAAAGATTGATTCAACAAGGCCACATTGAGAAAAGGAATAAATAAAGGGGTCTGGTGGCCCCAGAAGTCCACCCTCAGGCTACCGATGTGAGGTTATAGAGGTCAAAAGGTGTTCATAACTAATATAAGGTCAAGGTGTGGTCCTGTTCATTACCATCCATCATTGTCTGGGCTCCAGTCTATCCTTCAAGTTATTTCCAGGAAGTTGTCAGAACTACCTGAACCCTCTTCCTGAGAGACAAGTTCCTCATCTGGCTGGTATGAGGGCTTCAGTGTTTTCCTTCCTCCAGCATGGGATTCTAGAAGTCATTGTTTCAGTGATCTGACAGCTAAGGAGTCTCTAGGATAGCTTGTCTCCCAACAGAGGATTTATGTAACTGTTGCTCACTTTAGCTGAAATCCTATAACCCCTTTGCTTGTTTGAGGTCTCAGATTTAAAAACAAGCACACATGATTGAAAGAGCAAAAGCAGGGGGTGGAAAAAAGAGAAGCTCTCATCCTTCCCCTGTCACTTAGGAGCAGTATGAGTTGGAACGAGTGACCCCACCTTTCTGAACTTCTTTTATTTCTTCTATAGAATTGTGGAATCACTTCCCCTCTCTGTTTTGAGCGGTCACAAAACCTCTGTAAGCAGGAAGCTTTTGTCTGCCCAACCTAACCCCAATTACAAATGCATCCCCTGCCTTAAAATGAAGAGGATGGAAGCAAACAAGGGTTAAAGAATCAAAAGAAAGTTGACAGGGACAAAAAGCTTGAACCGAGAGTCTAGAAAGGTCTGAAGAATAATACAGGATGAAGATTGTTAGGTAGCTGGGCATAATGGTTCATGCCTTTAATCCCAGCACTCTGGAGGCAAAAGTGGGAAGAGAGCTGTGAGTTCGAGGCCAACCTGAGACCTCATAGTGAATTCCAGGTCAGCCTGGGCTAGAGCGAGACCCGACCTTGAAAACAAACAAACAAAAAAAGATGGTTAGGTGTAAAAAGAAAGCAGAAGGCTTATGTGTATAGTCTTGGCACTTGGGAGTCTGGGGAAGGTGGATTCCTATAAATTCAAGGCTAGCCTGGGCTACAGAGCAAGACCCTGTCTCCAAAAAACAAAAGAAAAGAAAGTCAGGGAATAGAATAGTCTTGTTTTTAATTTTTTCCCTTCTTTTCCTTTTTGTCCCTTCAGTCCCTCCCTCCCTCCTTCCCTCCCTCCCTCCCTCCCTCCCTTCTTTCCTTCTTTCCTTTTTCTTTCTTTCTGGCAGAGCATCACTCAGTAGCCCCAGCTAGCCTGGAGCTTACTAAGGTGCTGAGGCTGACTTTGAATTTGCAGAAATTATCCTGCCTCAGCTTCCCAAGTGCTGGAATTATAAGCATGAGCCATCATACCTATTTTCAGTTTCTTGAAGAAGTTTTATCAGTGATGTATACATGGACTGTCAGGAAATAATATCCATAGTCAATCAAAACAACAAATCCTCTGTTAGTCAATAAGAATTCTGCTCACTTCCCTCTGAATCTGTTCATCCTCTGATGTGTCTTTCAGAAGCAAAACATCAAAGAGGACCAGTGCCACCCTGCAGATGTTGAGAGATGAGCTGTAGTAGTTACTTTCTTATTGCTGGGACAAAACACCTGACTAGAAGCATTTTAAGAGAGGAAAGGTTTATTTTCATTTACAGTCTCCAGGGAAGGTTTCATCATGGTGGAGAAAGCATGGCAGAGCAGAGGCTGGGCATCACATCTTGCGACAGTATCTTGGAGGTATCAGCAAGAGTGAGCTAGCTTTGGCAAAAGGGACCAGGGCTAAATAAATCTCAAGGCTTGCACCCAATGACATCCTCCCCCAGCAAGGCTCCACCTCCCAAATTGCCACCAGCTGGGGACTAAGTATGAGGCTTAGTCACAAATGCATGAGTTTATGGGGGATGTTATACTTTTTTGTCTCCCCCAAATAGAAATTTCTTATTGCTCTAGGATAACTTTCTGAAATAAAATTTTCTTTGCTCCTGCAGAAGAAAAATTATGTGTACATTAATAACAGTGAAGATAACAACCCTAGACTCTTACCTTGTGTTCCTTATGCATTAAGCATCTCCAAAGTGCTTAAGAATCTTCTGTAAGACAGTACTTCATGGGAAAATTCTAGGAGCAGCTTTGCACACTGGCAGTATCATAGCCAATGAGGTTTATCCAAGGCGCGATTATTGCTAAGAAAAACTAGGAGGAGCTGTAGCTGACTATGAAGACCAAGGTGAGGATCTCCACAAGTTCCAGGGACTCCAGCAATCGTTCTGCACCTAATGTCATACTGTCACAGTCACTTTCCTCCTCCCTCAGGGCCTGTGGAATTATTTTGTTGTTATTATTGACACCCTCAACTGTCACCCTATTTATCAGATGGATAATACTGCCATTCAGAGTGGACAGTAGAGCTTGTTGGAAAGACACATTTATAGCTCCTGCTCAATATTGCAACAACACTTTTTGATTGACAGCCTCCATACTGCCTTAATACTTAAAACTTACTGAGAGTAGATCTTTGTTGTTGCTGTTATTGAAGCAGAGTCTCACTCTAGCCCAGGCTGACCTGGAACTCCCTCTGTAGTCCAGGTCGAGGCTTTGAATTCACAGTGATCCTTCTACCTCAGCCTTCCCAGTGCTGCTGGGATTAAAGGCGTGTGCCACCACACCTGTCTGAGATAGATCTTAAATGCTTTCTCTCTCTCTCAATGAATAGTTTAACAAGTTGTTTTAATTGATTGCATCATGATTTCACAGTATACACATATATCAAATCATCACTTGGTAGACCTTAAAAGTAAAAGTTGTCTATTATATTCATCAACAAAGCTAGGAAAAGAAAACAAACCACACATGAAGAATACAAATAGAAATATGGTCAAGTAGGACAAAGACCTTTTTAATTGAACAAAGATAGGAAAGGTGGCTGGTTCAGGAGGCAAACACCTTTAAAATCAGGACTCAGAAGGCTGAGGTAGGAGGCTCACTGTGAGTTCCAGGTCAGCCTGGGCTAGAGTGAGCCTGCCTAAAACAAACAAACAAACAAACAAAAAAAAAAACAGTCATGGAACCATAGTTTAAGGTTAGGATTGTGTTGACATTGAAATAACTGTGTTAAGGCATAAATAAATAAATGATCTATAAGGTATATTTTTAAGTTAAAAAACTCATGTAAGTTCAGTACAAACATGATAATTATACATCAATAGTAGAAAAAAAAGTAAAATGGACTGAGGAGGTGGCTGAGCACTTGCCTAGAATGTGAGAAGCAGTGAGTTCAAGGTTATCTTTGGCTACATAGTGAGTTTAAGACTAGCTTGGGTTACCTTAGACCCTGTATAAAAATGTTTAAATAAAAAAAGTTTAAATAGAGAATAAGCACAATAATAGAACAAGTAACTAGATTATGGCATAACTGCATGACTGAATCATATGTAGTCACTTAAACTTCATTTTTAAAAATTTGGCCGAAGCTATAATATAATACTGTGATGGTTAGGTTTTGTTATCAACTTATCTTTTTAATGATCTTGGGTGGGTCTCTAATGTTGTTCATAGGAAGGCAGCTCTCTCAGTAGGGAGCAGGATGTAAGGAAGCTCAGGGAAGTTGGAAAGTAACATCTCTTCCTGTGTGGGCAGTGTAGGAAGAAAATTCCAGAGGCCACCCTAAGGCTATATAAAGGGGAAGAAAATTTCTCTCCCTCTCCCCTCCTGCCTGTTTGCTGTTCTGTATGTGGTGTTGATAATGGGTTTCTCTCTCTGCTTAGACCTGTGAAAGGGGGCTAGCCACTTTCACTATTATGGAACTTCCCCTGGATCCATAGCTTCAATAAATATTTTCCTCCCATAACTGTGCCTGGTTTGGAGATTAATCCCAGCAGTGTGTAAACTGACTACAACAGATACATATAAAGTTACAATCACCAAATAAAAATGAACTATGATCCAAATTATGTACAAAAATACTTTTAGACCAGGCATGTTGGCGGGCGCCTTTAATCCCAGCACTTGGGAGGCAGAGGTAGGAGGATTGCCTTTAGTTCAGGCCACCCTGAGACTACATAGTGAATCCTGTGCTGGGTTTAAAGGCGTGTGCCACCACGCCCGGCCATTCACTTTCTTTTCTTTTTCTGAGGCAGGGTTTCTCTCTAGCCCAAACAGACTGGGAACTCACTCTGTAGCTGGCCTCAACTCACCACAGTCTTCCTACCTCAGCCTCCCAAGTGCTGGGATTAAAAGTAGGTGCCACTGTGAAGGTCAGATGTCTGCAGGGATCACCCCTCCCCTCACAGCCCCTCCCCTTGAATGGGAGGTGTCTAGTTAGAGCTACAACCTAGGTGCTAAAACTGATTGGTCAGATATGAACCAATCAGCTGTCCCTCTAACTCACCTGGGGAGGACTTAAAACTAGCTTCCCAAGGGGAAGCAGGCCTCTTCTTCCCCCACATGGCAATGGAGTAGAAGGACTGCTGACTCAGGCCTCAGTGAGGTAAGGCCTGTACCCCTACCCCAGGGGCGGGCAGGCTCCAGGCTTTTTCTCTCATGAGCCTCTTCTTCTCATAATGGGAGCTTTCTGTTATCTTTTCTTTGGCTGCTTATTTAAATTCTCTGAAACGTGTTCTCCCCACACTGTTGGCAGGAGAACTCTGTAACTTCCCACATGGTGACTGAAATTTCCCCATCAAACCCCCTTTTTCCTAAATTTATTAGATTAGAATAAATGTGTAATTGAAATTTAATTCTGTCCCTGTGTACAATTCTTTGGCATTAGAGGACAAGAACTCGGAGTAGGAGGAGGGGGAAGGGAGGATTCCAAAACTCTCTCTGTGTGTCTCTCCCCCCCTTGCTTATAATTATTAATTATCAGCAACCTGTATCACCACCATGCCCAATTCTCACTTTTTTCTACTCACTGCTACTGACTAAATACATACTTTGGAAAGGATGAAATTTGACCGCAGGCATTGGTTCTTGTCCAGTTCTAGAATACAACAGTATTTTTTTCCAAGGTCAAAAGTCCATTTCCCCACTGAAGGAATGTTTAAAAAAAAACACCAAATCTTGGATTCTGAAATAACTATAGTGTCACAGGAAGTTACAAAGAAAATACAAAAAAGGCCTCTGTACACTTCACTCAGCCTCCTCTTTTGAAGCAACTTTTAAGCATGAATTAAATCATAGATAATTCCTTTATTCTTATAGAACGAGACTAGCAGTGGGAGGCATTTGGTTCTGACAGCATTTCCACAGTTGCTTCTGTTTCTCTGTTTTGAAAACAGGGAAATCACTTTTCTTCTAACTTCCTATGGTTCACCCCCCACTCACAGATATTGAAAAGAAATCCCAGGCTGCCCCACTGTGTGAGTTCTACTGCTGTGTATTACCTCATAGCTGAAGTTTAGGTTGAAGATTACATTTGTATTGGACTTTTCCCAGGATGATGAATTACCCTGGGCTAGATCCCCAGCAGAGAATAATGGTGGCTTAATGTGTGTAATTACAGTATTCCAGAAGTGGGATCAGAAATTCAAGGTCATGAGGCTTGGAAGATGGTTCAGCAGTTAAAAGTACATGATTGAGGCTGGAGAGATGGCTCAATGATTAGGGCCCTCACCTGCATAGCCTAAAGATGAGAGTTTAATTCTCCAGTGCTAATGTAAATCCAGATGCACAAAGTGGTGTGTGCATCTGGAATTCATTAAAAAAAGAAGAAGAAGCACACAATTGCAAAACCTGTAGGCCCAGGGTTCAATTCCTAAGCCATGAAGGTAAGCCAGATGCAAAAAATATGATGTTCATTTGCAACAGCAAGAGGTCTTGACATACAAACACACACACACACACACACACGCAAGCAAGCATAAATAAATCAATAAATAGATATTAAAAAAGAAAAGAAATTCCAGGTCATCTTCAGCTACATAACAATTTCAAGGCCATGAGATCCTGTCACAAACGAGAGGAAAGGAGAGGGAGGAGGAGAGAGAGGAGAGCAAAGGGAAAGGAAAAGGAGAGAAGAAAAACAAAACTGAGGAATTACCCATCACTAGCAATTACACTCTGCTTTAAGTGAAATAGATGTAGATCTAACATGAGAACCAGGCACAGTGGCTCATACTATAATCCCAGCACTCAGGAGGCTGAGGCTACCTAGTGTGTTCTGTGTCAATCTGAGTACAGAGTAAGACCTTGTATCAAAACAAAACTAACATAAAATTAGTATTAATTTTAATCTTTTTAAACTTTTTATTGACGACCCCCACATATGTAGACAATATTCCATGATCGTATTCCTCTCCCGCAGTCCTCCCTTTTCCTGAATCCCCCCTCCACTTAATCCCTTCTTCTTTTCAACTAGGCTCCCTTCTATTTTAATGGCATTGTCTTTTTCTCTCCCATTAGGCAGGTCTTGTGTATCAGCCACTGTGAGGTCATGAATATTAAGGTCACT
Organism: Zapus hudsonius; assembly: GCA_004024765.1. Lineage (NCBI taxonomy): Eukaryota > Metazoa > Chordata > Mammalia > Rodentia > Dipodidae > Zapus > Zapus hudsonius. Next base: position 10,092 of record PVHP010010228.1, on the reverse strand, counting down.
TTGTGTCTGAAAGACAGCATTGCAGAGCACTCCTCCCCTTCCTCTGGGCTTACATTCTTTCTGCCACCTCTTCCGCAGTGGCTTCTAAGCCTTGGAAGGTGTGACAGAGATATCTAGTTGCTGAAGCACTTTGAAGAGCTTTGAGTCTTCCTCAGTGCTTAACACCATCTGAAAAGAGAAGCCTCCCTAACAAAAAGTGAGAATAGCATTAACATATGGGCATAAACTTAAGTATCTAGAGGGCAGTTTGGTGGGCATAATATGTCCATTTATCTCAACAGTGATAGCAATTTCCCTCAGAATGTATGACCTCCCCAGCCACAAACTTTTGAGTAGGTTTTGAGATCTCCCACCATCTTGCTGCAGCTGCTGCTAGGTTGTGCCTAGGTCTGGTGGACCTGGGAGTTGTCTGTCTGATCCTGTGTTACCAGCTCAGCCCTCTCTACTCATGATAAAGACCACAGCTAAGTGAGCAAGAGGAGCACTGCCTATACAGCCAGTTAGGCCTTGCAATACTGTCACTGCAGTGTGTGTGTGCTGAGGGGATCGACCAACCTGGACCACACTAATTAATTCCCTCCCATGGAACAGGCTTCATATCCAATCATAGAGCCCTTGGTTTGCTCCATAACAGACATGCCACCATTGCACCAGTTAACACACTTAGCCTATAGTACTGCTCAGGTGTGCCTCTCACTGGTGATTCTGTACTAGTACTACAGTACTGCTCAGGTGCACCTCTCATTAGTGATTCTCACTCGTGTGCAGTCTCTAGTGCTCACTTGTCTTTAATTCTCTCATCACAGAATTCCAGAATTTGAACAAATTTTCTCTGTCCCTTACACTTACCTGTCATCATCATCTTTGTTAGTATCTCATAGCTATTCGCCCAATTTAAACAATTGGATATTTGTTAATTGTAGAAACAACAGCAACAACAACAAAATACTTGTGAAAACCTCAGAGGAGGCTGTTGAACCATAAGGTCTTACTTATCAGGCTGAGAACCCAGAATAGAGATGAAAGAATTTGGCTCTGTCCATCTGGCATGGTTTATATTGATGGTCAACTTGGCAGGACTTGGAATCATCAGTGAGAGATCTATAGTTATCCACTAGGTGTGGATAGATATCTTGATTAGGGTTAATTAAGGTGGGTAGATCCACCTCAATTTTAGGTGGTACCATTTCATGGTCCAGGAATCCTAGACTGTTTGAAAACAAGTGAGGGGGAGAAGCCACAGAATTCATCACTTTCTGCTTCCTCACTATGGATTGAATGTATGTAGCGCTGCTTCAAATTGCTACCACCACACCTTTCCCTGCTATGATGGACTGTGATCTGGAACTCTAAGATGAAATAAATCCTTCCTTCCTTCAACTGATTTTTTTGTCTGGGATTTTATCCAGACAATAAGAAAACAATGAGTATGCTATCCAATGGGCGTAGTGCCTTAACTGGAAAAGAGAAAAAAAACTATTATCACTATTCCAAGAAAATGGAGGAACATTTTTTAAATTCACATGAAGGTATTCCTCAGGCCAACTGACAAGTTCAACTAAATTCAAAGAAACACATAAGTGCAAAATGAGTACATGCGGGAGAAATGCTCAGATAGCTAGCTAACAGCTCTTCTCAGATCACAAATACCACTGTCAGGACAGGCCTTGGAGCACTATGGTTACAATTTCTCTATTCAAATTACACAGTATTTTCCATTATTAATGTATTTCCTTTTGTCATTTGTCTGGATTCCCGTGAGTTCAAACATAGACAGTCTATGCTGCTGCCCGTGCTAAAGCAACCTTGAATGATAACTTTGCTCTCTTATGTATGTGCTTTTCTGCTTTACCCCACCCCCACCCTGCTACTAGGAGAACAGCCCCTCCCCATTAGAGACCTTGAAGGACACAGGCCTTCTTTATCTCCCAGTCTGCAAAGCCTTGGTGGCTCCTAGTGTAGGCTGAGTCACATGCTGGAATTTTTCTCCATCTCCCTCAAAAATCCATAAAAGAAGTTTTCTTTGTCTTCCAGATAGGCTCTCTCTTTCTCTCCTAACCTCCTTCCCCCTTTCCTCCCTTTTATTCCTCCCTCCCTCCTTCCATCTCTCTGTTTCTTTATTTCTCTCTCTTTCTTTCTTTGTTTCTCTCTCTCTTTCTTTCTTCTCCCCTTTCCTTCCCTTCCCCTCCCCTCCCCTCCTTTCTTTTCTCTCTGGCTTTGGATCCAGCATGCTGCCTTCAGCTTGATGCTATAACTCTCCCTCTAAGCTTGAATTCTGCAAGGGCATGTCATGCCAGTACCTCTCATTAAGCTGGCCTGCTTTTCTATTTCTTCCCTCTTTTACACGCAAGCATCACTGTGCATTCCTTAGCTCTCCACAAAGCTCTCTCTGCCCTGACAATAAGGAAATAGCCTGTAAATAACCTTGTACAGAACTCCAAGAACACTTAGTATTTTTTGCATGTATATGTGCAGGGGTCCACGCACATGTGTACATAGCTGTGTGGAAGACAGAGGTCAATGTCAGATGTCTTCCTCAACAGCTCTTCAACTTATTTTTGAGACAGGCTCTCTCACTGAAGCAGGAACTCAATGGTTCAGCCAGATTAGCTAGCCAGCAAGCCCCAGGGATCCTCCTGTCTTCATCTCCCCAGCCCAGGGATGATAGGCACAAATGGCCCTGCTCAGCTTCTATGGATGCTGAGGACTTGAACTCAAGTCCTCATGCTTGTGTGACAAGCATTTTACTCCATCTCTCCAGCCCCACATATTTCTTTTGTCCATTTCCAAGTTCATATAGCATTTCTGGGGAAGTGTAGTTGGCATTGTAAAACCACCACAGTTCTTTGCCCTCTCCTTAAATTGTAAAACATTGTTGTAGTCAGCTTTCTAGTTGCTCGGCAGAAAGAACCCAAAGTGGCTTGTGGAGGGATGGGTTTATTTGGCTTACGGACTCGAGGGGAGACTCCATCCTGGCAGGGAAAACGATGGCATGAGCAGAGGGCTGGACATCACCTCTGCCACAGCACTGCAAGCAGCGGCAGGAAGGTGTGCCAAACACTGGCAAGGGGAAGCTGGTTTATAACCCCATAAGCCCGCCCCCAACAACACAGCTCCAGCTAAGTTCTAATATCTGAACTACTATCAGCTGAGACTGATCAATCAGAACACATTCATTTGTTTGTGGGGGACACCTGGATCAAACCATGACAAACATAAACAAAATTTATTTCTCTAACATGTTGAGACATGATCATGGAGTCCACTGTTGCCTTCCTAACCCCAGAACTGCGTGTTTGTTCAATATAAAACTCAGTGCTATTGTGCTTTAGATATTATCACTTTCAATCATGTTTCATGGATGCTTAAATACCTTTATGTTACTCTTATCTTCAGAAAATGTACTTCAGGGCTGGAGAGATGGCTCCGTGGTTAAAGGGCTTGCTGACAGCCTGACAGCTGAGTTCAGTTCCCCAGTTCCCATGTAAGCCAGGCACACAAGGTGACACGTGCTTCTGGAGATCGTTTGCAGTGCCAGGAGGCCTTGTGTGCCCATACTCATGGTCTGTCTGTCTATATCAATTAAATAAATAGATATTTAAAAAGATAAACTCAATTCTGGAAGGACACCATTCTGTGGGAAGTGCCCCTTCCTGAGTCAGCCACTCTTGAGACCAAAAAAAAAAAAAAAAAAATCAGTTGTCCCTGAGACCAGAAGAGTTAACAGTCCCTGAGACCAAGAAAGTCAGCTGTCCTTGAGACCAATATTCAACAATCCTTGAAAGCAAAACTTCTATTTCTGTATCTGGTAAAAGGTCCCTAAACCTTTCCTCCCTTTAATTTTACCTTAGAAACTGTATCATTTTTATATTTTAGCCAATCACATGAAATTGTGTGGTCAAACTCTTAACTCTGAGCCATGCCCAGGGCCTTGCCTGCGTTAGGAAAGATAAAAATCCCAGGAGACCCCCTGTTTGTGTGTTTGCTTGTCAGAACCCTTTAAAAAACTATGCACCCTTCTATAGAAGTAAACATTGCCTTGCAATAAACCTCAGATTTTGTGTTCATTCTCGAACCCCAGACTCATTTCTAGCAGCTGGTTTCTTCTCTGTACTGTGTCCCAAAAGTGAGCTTGATCATAACTGGCAGCTTGCTTCCTTCCCTTCTTATTTAGAATGCTAGGAATCAGAAGTCCATACAGAAAACAAGGTCTGACCCTGCCCGGGGATCAAGAAGCAATGTTACTGCTTGGGCAGAGAGAAGGGAAAGCTTGTGTGTGAGCCACTTCGTCTGCAAGACAGTGTTCAAGCCCAGTGTGATGTGGAGGGGCAAGGGAGGTGATGGACAGGATGGACTGGACTGTGGGTCCTGTTATCTGCACTAATTGTAAACATTCAAGTTTATATGTTTATTTGCTTAGTAAATCCTCTATTGTGTGGGCATTTGCTTATTGTGCACCTGATATTGTAATAGTGAATGTTCATCCTGCTATAGTGAAATTAATTTGAAGGACTCTAATCTAGCTTTTCTGTCTTCCAGCTATTGTCATTAAATTTTGCCCAACTTGAAGACTATTTCTTTTTGCTTGTGTCTTTAACATAATTTGTGCACATGTATGTGCCCTTGTGATGGCCTGTGCACTCACCTGTTTCATGGTGTGCTTACCTGCAGCGACTGGAGCCCAACATCAGTGTCCAGCTCTGTGCCTCTTCTGTCAGTTCTTATTTGAGATGGAGTTTCTTGCTGATCCTGGAGCCATTTTTTTCAGGACCTCTGGTCACTCCCAAGTCTCTGCTTCCCTTATGGGACTAGGGTTACAGGTATGCCCAGTTATACATGTGTCTCCTGGAGATTCAATTCAGGGGTGATATCAGGCCCCCGACCCAGACCCTCATGCTTGTGCAGGAAGCACACTTAACTGCTGAGCCATTTCTCCAGCCCTTGAAGGCTCTAAAAACCACAACCAAACATAGATGATGCCTCCAGCAGTCAGCCAGCGAACCACCAAAAGGTTCCAGTGGAATTTCTGTAGTCCTTGGTGACCCAGATTTGGACCCTATTTCACTTGGTGTGACCAAGGACAACAATACGGAAGCCCAAAAGAGATGATCTTTTGGGCTTTTTGCTGATGGGGAATCCCATTTTAAAGCCTCAAGGTTTACACTTTACTTCAAGAAACTGGGTGCATGACCACAGGAAAAAAAAAATCTCAGGCTTACCTACAGTTTTCAATCCATAATTAGGGATGTCACTCTGTGAAAGGTGAGCTTGTGCCTGTAAATTAAGAAAAAATAACTGCTTAAACATTTGGTCTAACAAAATAATCATAAATACTTCTGAAGGCATGTTGGCACAAATCAAGCTAGAGAAATTGGACTTTTAGTTAGAAAATGTTTCTATTTAAAAAAATGGCTTTCTAAGGAAAAACTGAAAGACAGAAAAAGCTTTCATCCAAAGCATAAGACATAAGACACTTTATTATTCCAAAACTAACTAAAACCCATCTGAAATGAGTCACTTAATGCAACATGTGCCTACTATGAATGTCTTTAGACTTGGAAAGCAAAATATAAAATATTTAATTAGCCAATTTCCACAGTGTTTAACAAAGAAAGGCATACTGTTAACTGTGATGAATATGCTAATAACATTTAAAAGAAGGACGATTATACAGCAGTATTGCCATATCAACTTACTGTGTTAGATAAATTTTCTTGAGATATATATTATTTGTTTATTTCTAAGAAGAGAGAGAATGGGCAAATCAGGGCCTCTTGCCACTGAAAACTAACTCCAGATGCATGCATCTGGCTTTGTGTGGGTACTGGGGAATCATACCTGAGCAGATAAGCTTTGAAAGCAAGTGCCTTTAACCTCTCCCCAGCCCACAGAAAATTTCAAGTATCATAAACATCTAATATTTTAAAATATTATTTATTTGCAAGTAGAGAGAGATTGAGAGAGAACGCATGGTCGCATTAGGGCCTCTTGCCAATGCAAATGAACTTCAGATACATGTGTCACTTTGTGCATCTGGCTTTACAGGGAATTAAACCAGCAGTGCCTTTCACCTTTGAGCCATCTCCTCAGCCCAGGGAAAATTTAAAGCATCATAAGCACCTAGTATTTTTAAGAATAGTTCACATAGAATATAATGGCTATTTGAGACCTAAATTGTTAGCTCTAATCGTAAACTATGAATTTCGGTGGCAAGATGTAAACATTGTGAGATCACCTGCCAATGGTTCTGAAATAACTATGCTTTAATTAGAAAGTATTTATCTGAATATAACTGAAACAATTTAGTTCAACTGCCTACTTCATGTGTTATCTTAGATATTTCGTTTAGGGAGCACTGCAAACTTCAAGAATCAAATGAAACTCCTCACTCTCTTCCCCTGACATAGCAAAGCTCAAGATCTGGGGTCATCACAGGCTCTTTCTTCTTTATTATTTGCATGCTGAGTAGCCAAGCCCCCCCCCTCAAGCCATCTTCTCTGTCTTTAAGATGTCTAGAGCCTGACCACTCTTCACATCTCTGTTTCTCTATTCCAAGCACGCTCAGCTTCTGTGTGATGTAGGTGCCCTCTTTCTATTTTATATCATACTTTTCTGTCATCAGTTTCATCAAGGTCATATTTTAGAGGGAAGTGCCACTGGCATAGACTTTATTGATACCAAAAGGGACTTAAACTGACAGACCAAACTAAGGGAAGCATACTGCTTCATTAATATTTCACTTGAGCAATACAGTGTTGTATATAGTTCAAAAGCCTTTCATCTTTCAGTAAAGATTTCTACCTTCCTTTATTTTAATTTAATTTTTTAAAAAATTTAATTATTTGTGCATGGGACTGGGGAGGATGTAGGCATGCCTGCCATGATGTGAAATGTGGAGGCCAGAGGACAGCATTAAGGTGCCTGTGCGCCACCTTCTTTGAGACAGTGTCTATTTATTTATTTATTTGTTTATTTATTTATTTATGAGAACGGGAGAAAGAGGCAGAAAGAGAATGGGCACACCAGGGCCTCCAGCCACTCGCTTGCAAAGCCTGCTATTATAGGTTCAAGTCCCCAGTACCCACATAAAGCCAGATGCATAAAGTGGTATATTCATCTGGAGTTCATGTATATTGGCAAGAGGCCCTTGCCCATGTTCTTTCTCTCTCTCTCTCTCTCTCTCTCTCTCTCTCTCTCTCTCTCTCTCAAATAAATAATATTTTTTTAAAAAAGAAGTTCAAAGTAATTCTCAACTACATGGGGAATTTGAAGTCAGTCTAGGATACATGAGACCCTGTCACAATAAAATGATAAAAATAAATAAACAAAGTTAGCTCAAGTAAATTTAAAAATGAATAGAGGGACTGGGGAGCTGGCTCAGCCATTAAAAGCACTTGCTTGCAAAGCCTGCCAGCCTGGGTTCAGTTCCCCAGTACCCACATAAAGCCAGATGCACAAAGTGGTGTGTACAACTGGAGTTTTTTGCAGCAGCAAGAAGCCCTGGATCATCTATACTCTTTCCCTATCTCTTCCTCTTTCTCAAATAAATAAATAAAAATATTTAGAAAAATAAAAAAATAAAAACAAACCGATGTGTGACAGAAAGATAAACAAAGGTATAGAGTTCTCATAAAGGAGACACAACAAAATGTTAGTGACTAGAGCCTGGGTGAGGAACACATTGACTGCTTGGCAATTTTATCAACTTTTTTTGCTACATTTATAATAGTGTCTAGTAAAATGTGGGAAAAGGTTTTTAATTATCAATCACTTACTCTATTAAAATATTCCAGTCTTCACAAGGACAGCTCTGCTATGCTCAGATGTGGCCAGCGGTTTGCTTATTACTGGTGAATTAATAAGATATTTTTTTAAATATATATATTTTAATTTTTTAAAAAATGTTTTATTTATTCATTTTCAAGCAGAGAGAGAGAGAGAGAGAGAGAGAGAGAGAGAGAGAGTGCACCAGGGCCACCACCTTGTGGGTCTGGCTTATGTGGGTCTTGGGGAATTGAACCCGGGGCCTTAGGCACTGGAGGCAAGTGCCTTAACCGCTGGGCCATCTCTCCAGCCCTTAATAAGATTTTTGACATTTTGAGCACCTGAGTTGAGATCCTCAGATTCTACGCAAGAGCTTGAGAGCCGTGGTGGGCTTCTGTCATCCCCATGAGCTATAGCGAGAAGGAAGGCTGAGACAAGAGAACTTCCTGGAACTTGTGGAGTGATGAACAACAAAGAGAAACCTTGCCTCAAAAAAGGTGGAAGGTGAGAACCAACTGGAATATTATCTTCTGACTTTCACACAGACACACCATGGCACAAGCTCTCTCTCTCTCTCTCTCTCTCTCTCTCTCTCTCTCTCTCTCTCACACACACACACACACACACGTACATACCAAGTACATAAATTTTTTAACAAAGATCTTTGATTTTCTTTGTTCTGCTTATTTTTATTCTGGGCTTCTTATCACAGATACTCCTGGGAGCATGACATCACAGGAGCTAGTTTCCCAGGGACAGGCACTTAGACCCAGCCTTCAGAATTCTAATGATGACATTAAAGGGTGGTGGATTTGAATTTGAATGTGGGATGCATCAGAAGCCAAAATAGTTGGATCTGTTTTACACTTGCTCAAAACCACAATTCAAAACAATATCTTCTAGCAGTAGGCTCTAGATTGCTTGTGTGTTGGTTTGTTTTTTGAGACAGGGCCTCTTTCTAGCAGAGACCTGGAACTCATTTTGTAGGCCAGGCTGGCCTTGAACTCTGAGATCCTCCTACCTCAGCCTCCCAAGAAATGGGGGTCAAGGGATGAGCCACCATGCCCATCATTTTTTTTTACATGCAAGATAAAGCTATTAATAATAATAGATAAATAAATAATAGATGAAGCTAAGTTGAATAAGCCAAGGAATGGCTGAGTTCTGAACTCCCAGGTCTTTCTGAATACACATTTCTCCCTTTGCACAGCCAGTTCCTAGGGATGAGTAGACACTGTCATCATTTTCATGATTGCTTTCTTATAATACTATAATTATTTTATTCCTTTTAATCTGATATTTTAATCATATTTGCTTTTCACAGGTCTGTGCTTTTTTATAATGGTGAATTTTTTTTTCAAGGTAGGGTCTCGCTCTAGTCCAGGCTGACCTGGAATTCACTATGTAGTCTCAGGGTGGCCTTGAACTCATGGCGATCCTCCTACCTCTGCCTCCCGAGTGCTGGGATTAAAGGCATGCGCCAACACGCCTGGCTTATAATGGTGAAATTTTTAATGGAGCTCTCAGATATGAAAGGTAAATTTTTACAAAATAAGCATATGTCATCTTCAGATATCGCCCACTCATGTGTGACATTGTGTAAAACATATTCCTGATCAAAAATATATATTCTGAATATAAATGACATGATTGTCTACTACCTTGAAGTCATAGACAAAAGAACATTTTGGTCCAGTTTTTGGGACCCGTTGGAAGGTTGTAAAACCCACTTTGTGACTGACTCTAAGTCCATCTCTCCCTTTCCAACCTCTTCCGATAAGGAATGCGGGAGATGAAAGTCACTCTGGAAACAAGTGTTTGGCGTGCTAAGCATCAAGAATCTCCTGTCCCTTTCCATCCTACAGAAACAGGAGCCACGACAGTCCACTTCAGAGAGCTTGCCTACTCTCTCCTGTGGATTGGGGGATCCCAAGTCTATGACAAGAGCTTCCCTGAGGACAGAGAGGAGTGAAGGCCGTAGAAGTGGGAATAGTCAGCATTTGCAGAACTTGGTGGGGTAGAAATGTGATATTTCCACGGGACCAGACTGGACACTGCAGTGGGCGGCCACGGTGTGGTCATTCGGGAGGTCTGTCTACTGACAATGTGGGGTACAAAGCCAGGGGTAGTTGGAGAATGCTGTCCACATCAGAGAACCAGAGGGTCAGGCAGGTGGTCTCCAAATAGTCCACAGAAACACTCCTTGGAGAAGGAGTCAGCAGCTTTGGACCTGTTAGGCAGGCAGCCTGTGCCTACATGGCATCAAGTAGCTGGAGAGACGAGGGAAAGGGGCAGAAGCAGAGAAAAGCCTGGCCTTCCTGAGAACTC
>PVHP010010227.1:0-48246 GCA_004024765.1 Zapus hudsonius | reverse complement strand
CCCCTGCAGTCCTAGTGGTTAAAATTAGGGCCTCATGCATGCAAGGCAAGTGTTCGCCCACTGAGCCCTATCCCCAGCCCATAAGCTCTATTTTTTGTTAAGTTTATTTGTGGTCACATATAGATTCTTAAACTGTGTAAAAATAAAACCCCTCTTGGAAGGTATTTTTTGTTCCTATATTTGTGGAGAAGTCTGAATATCAATGTGAAAGTGAGAACAAACTTGCTGCGATTCTCACTCTGTGAAGAGACGCCACCCTTACTCCTAGGGTGAAAGCAAACTTTTGAGATGGTTGTTACATTCTGAGATAATTAGAAGGTCCATTCCAAATGAAGCCATTTGGTAGGTTTATTTACTCATGAATATACCAGAACCTTCTTTCAACAGGAATGGCCTAGCAATACCAGCTATACTTGGAACTGTGATAGCAAATATACTTTAGATGGTAATAGCAAACTGGTAAGAAAAAAAAGTGATGTGCAAGCAGTCAGTGTGGTATAATAATATGATAGCTGTCATTCAACTCATGACAATGTGGCTTACACTGTTAAGATCTGTGTGTATATATTTGATATACATATCAAATTTAATTAGTCAATAAAATTTTAACATGGCTTACTTATACAAAGATACCTTTAACAGACTGAAAACAAAAAGAATTTCAAGTAAGGAAGAGTAACTAGAAGAGAGGAGAGGAGCAGAGGAGGTACAGAGGAACAAATATACTGTTTGGGAATTCAAAGCCAAGCTAGACAGCTAGGTGACTCAGCAAATGAACAAACTCAGGGAGTCCCAGATAATGAGGTAGACTCCAACAACAGTTTAGTACAATTTCATCTTTAATACTTATATTCCACATTAGAAGGAAAGATAAAAATGTATTAGAAGTGTGTGAAAGTAGAAATAGAAACTATTTCCTGAACCTTAGGGGACTGTGATAAATACTAGCTAAATTTATTTGTCGTGCTGATAAATGAACACATTTTAGTAATGCTATATACACCATTTAATGCTATTATTGAACAAACATTTGTTACCTATAACTTATTCAAGAATAGTTCTTAGGTGCTTTCAAATCTAGCTTCAAATGGTCCGTGTATACTTTGTAGGAAGCAAAAAATCAAGTTAGCCATCTGTCTGAATTAGGAAGGCAAAGCATGTAGTAGTTGAACTTATTTTTGTTCCAAATGGGCTTGCAAGTGCATGGGTAGAGGTTGGTAAGTTTGTTTTAATTATTACCACAAGTCGTTATAATTAGAAGATTTTAAAAAGCACGGAACACATGTCATTGAATTTAATTCAAACTTACATGGATTTTTTTCTATTTGTATCTATCTTATTCCTAGATGACTCAATCAATCGTTTTGGTATCATCATCAACCAAATTGAGCAGTAAATCTAAAACAACTGTTATTACATGATCAAAGAACCAGATTAGTCATAAAAACCATGTGAGCACTTTCAGGAAAAGCAGCACCTAGTACTAATACCATCAAAAAGATCTTACACTGTAACACGTATAGTCACTGTCTACTTATTACTACAGTTCTAACCAACTTTTTCCCCATAAACATGAACTGGCCTTATACTGACCAAGTAGAAGCATTGTCTAATCCTTTCAGATTCATCTTGGTGTGTTTTTGCTTGATGTTGTTTTGATGCAAGGCCATGCTATCTATGTAGCACAGGTTAGTCTTGAATTTGCTATGTAGCCCAATCCGGCCTTAAATGTATGATCCTCCTCCCTGTTGTACAGCAATTTCCTCCAAATTGAAACATTCCTTCCTGGAGGGAGGCTCAGGAGACTCAGGCCTAAGTCTTGGAAAGCTGAAACTTACAAGAGCTAAAAGACCCCTTCCTCCTCAAGGTTACAGTAAACTGCTGGGGAGACATGTGACCAGCAGAGCTGCCTTCAAGTCTTGCAGTTAAGTGCCATGAAGCAGCTCCATGAGGTCATCTTCCAGGGTGAAGTGGGACTTTGCCATGATGCAGCTACTTTTGAGTCCCCCATGTTCCTGTAAGTGACCCAATAAACTCAATGGTTCACCAAGTTGGACTTTAGTATGACTGTGCTTTGGCCTAGTGTTTGAGCCCTATCTGGGGTGTTTGCGTCTTCCCAGGGGAAAAGTTTCACACAACACTGCCTCAGCTGATTCTTAAAACATATGAAACCTGAAATACTTAACAGATGATTAAGGGATCCAGGAGTTAAGAGAAATGAGTGGATTTTACTACTGAGAATAGGGTGATATCAAATCTAAAATAAAATTTAAACACCCAAAAAACTAAAAAGACCAAGAATAACCATTTAAAGGAACTCTTCGAATACAATGTTCTGTTACTTAGGAGGCTATATTACAAAAAACAGCTACTTAGAATTCTCCCCCATCTGCTTTGTTTTTGTTTGCTTTTTTGGCTGTGTGCACCTTACAGCTGGTGAACAGTCATATAGAATTAATTTCTCTTGTGGCATAAACTAATCTAATACATTTTTGTTAAAATCCAACAGCTAAGTTTAAAAACCAGTTTTTACCCACATTCTTTGCTGAAGGACTGTTCAGTTTTGTGGTTAGAAATATTGGTGTATTAATACATTTCTACCCATATTGTAAAAGGTAGTAGTTATATTAGAAAACAGTGCATGAGTTACAGAGGGCATTAGCCAATAACACATGCTCTTTCCTAACCCTTCCTTCATTAATTCAGGGAAACATCAACAAAGTTCTGTTTCTTTTCTTTTTTTTTTAACTTTTTTTTTGGGGGGGGTTTCAAGGTAGAGTCTCACTCTAGCCCAGGCTGACCTGGAATTCCCTATGTAGTCTCATGTTGGCCTTGAACTCACAGCAATCCTTCAATCTCTGCCTCCCAAGTGCTGGGATTAAAGGCATGCACCACCACATCCAGCTTTCAACAAGGTTCTTATTAGGACATGGTTTCACAACTACTATGTAGCTTCACATATCCATATTACTTATAAATAAAAACAAACATACACATATGTGCCTGCATATATATGTGTGCTTGGCTACTAACATCTAAGGTACTGACTGCTTCACTTCTTCAAAGCAGGACCTGGACTTTGTAGTGTGTCTAAATTCTGCTGCATTGATTTGTTCCTTAAACTACTATGTGAAGGAAGAGTTATTGCCTTTATACACATGTTGCTCCACTACCCAGTTTTCACTGGACCACAGTAAAATGAGAAACAAGGAAAACTAATCACATCCCATTTTAAAAATCAAATTACTGTCCTTCCATTCCATCTTTCCCCCTTTTTGGTGTCAAATATGCCTCCCTTGGGACTAGGAATGTAGCTCGGTGGAGCACACTGCCTAGAACGCACAATGCCCTGAGTTCATCAATCAATAAATAAAGCAAAGAATATTTTTAATGACATTTCCTAACTTGAAAAATAAAATCAGAAATTCAGGAATTATCTAAAGGACTCTATTTTTCAGGGGCTAGGGAGGTTGCTCAGTGGTTAAAGGCACTTGCTTGCAAAGCCTGTAGGTCTGGGTTCAATTCCCCAGTACTCATGTAATGTCAGATGTACAAAGTTGCACATATATCTGGAGTTCATTTGCAGTGGCAAGAGGTCCTGCATGTCCATATGTCTCTCTTTTCAAATAATGAATAACTGACTCTACTTCTCTTTTTCTCAAACAAGCCCCTTGTCTTGTTAGCTCTTTTCTCAGGCTGCTCCTGCATGGCTTTCACTAACTCAGTATCAAGTTCTGCCTTTTCATTGGTTTGGTTTTAATTAATGTGATTTTTACATATTGTTCAGTGGATCTTCTGTGATGATTAACCTTTATTGTCAACTGGACTGGATTTAGGATCACTCAGGAAACACACATCTGGGCATGTCTGTGAGGGTGTTTTTCCCAAGGTTTAACTGAGGAGGGAAGACCCATCCTAAATTTGGGCAGCACTATACCATGGACTGGAGTCCAGGACTGAGTATGTGTAGCAGGGTATGTGCCAAGTGTTAGCATTCATCTTTCTGTTTGCTAACTAAGGATGCAATGTGACCAGCCACTGCCAACAGAAGCCACTTGCACTGACACACCTTCCCCACCATGATGAACTTACTCTGAGCCAAAAGAAATCCTGCTCCTTCTTTCAGTTGCTTTTGCAGGTTATTTTGTTACAGCAACGAGAAAAGTAACTAATACATTCAACCCTTGCCCAGGTTTTTATATATATATATTTTTTTTTTCAAGCAGAGAGAAAAGAGAGACAGAAAGAGGGAGGGAGGGAGGGAGGGGGAGGGAGAGAGAGAGAGAGAGAGAGAGAGAGAATATGGATGTGCCAGGGCGTCCAGCCACCACAAAGGAACTCCAGGTTCATTTACCACTATATATTTGGCTTCACATGGGCACTGGGAAATTGATCCCAGGTAGTTAGGCTTTGGAGGCAAGTGCCTCAACTACTGAATCATCTCTCCAGGCCCCAAGTTTCATTTTAAAAATAATTTCCTCAAATACAAATGTTTGTTGATTATATAGTAATTTCCTTTATTTACTTGACTTATAAAAGGCAATAATAATATTTTTTTCTGTTTTATAAACAAGTAATATAAAGTTAGGCATGGTGGATGTCTTTAATTCCAGTACTCAGGAGATTGAGGTAGGAGGATCACTGTGAGTTTGAGGCCATCCTGGACAACAAAGTGAATTCCAGGTGAGCCTGGGCTCGAGTGAGACCACAATTCAAAATAAATAAATAAATAAAATAAAACAAACCCTCATATATCTTATTTTTGCTACAAAATTAGAGCACAGTAAATATGAATGAACGTGGCAAACAACCACATGCCACAAATTGAAAAGTCATAATCATCCCATGCTTCTAACTCCCTCCTTATTTAAAATTCTATTTAAATGTTACTCATTTTTATCTTCATCATTTAGTGTGCGTGCGTGTGTGTGTGTGTGTGTGTGTGTGTGTGTGTGTTGTGCTAGTCATCATCACAATATATGTTGTATGATATGTGGTCTAACATAGTGTATGTATGTGTATGTGAGCAGATGTGCACTCCTCATATGCACACATGTGTAAGCAGGGAAGAACTTTACTCACTCACATTGGCTCCTTGAAAGAGGCTTTCACTAAAGCTAGAGTTGTAATTTTCAGTCTGACTAGCTCACCAGTGAGCCCAGATTCTCCTGTCTGCATCTACCATAGGACTGGGATTACAGACATACATTATTATGCCCAGCTTTTTACTTGGGTGCTGGGGATCAAACTCAGGCTGTCTCAGACCCTCATGCTTGTGTGGAAAGCACTCTTATCCCTGAGCCATTTCATCACCATACTTTCTTGGCTCTCATTTCTAAGGAGCTTTCTATGTGCTACATGGGCTGATTTTTATATTAGCTTATGTAATGTTTAAACAAGTGATTACATAAAACAAAAAGAACTGATACATGTAATTAATAATTTTAGATTCATGTACTTCAATATTAAAAACATTTAAATTTTAATTTACCTTGAACAAATCTGACACAGTGATTGAAGAGAAACACTGGGCATATAGGTTAAGGCAGCATTGTAACACAACAAAAGGAATGTCAACACTTCAAACCTGAAGACAAACCAAAGGAATGTTAACAAAGGACTGCTAACAAATCTTTCAAATTCTAAGAAGCCAACTGCAACAGAGAAGAGAACAGTTCTAGAAGAAATATTATGCAACAAAACCAGACTTACACATTACAAGCATAGCAATAAAAACTAAAGAAAAAAGAAGTCTTTGCAAGTAATAGTCACATATCTTAAACACTCAGTGTTCAGATGACATCTGAAACAAATCTAGATGTGTTTGTTTCCTCTATAAAATGATTCAATATTCAAATAAATTGCTTGCTACATGCAACTCATGAAACATAAACTTACTGAAATAATTTTCTTACATTCTGTGTGGTAGGATAAGGAGTTGCTGTCTGCATGGCATACCTGTTTTGTGCCGTTAGCATCTCCCGTTGAGGATGGGGCCCACTGTATACAACTTTTGACAAACCATGCTGGGATAGTGCACTCTCAGTCAGGGCCATGGACCCAATGCTGGAAGGCTAAAGACATTTGAATAAAGACAAAGACAAAAAGAGCTGTTTTGCTGGGAATGTGACAGTCAAGAATGCATGCAGCGCAAGAAGGGCTGCCAAGAACATTTGTATCTTAAGAATATTCAAACTGCCTATCAAATTTTCTGCTCCAAGATTTAATAAAAATTAAAAGTCAAGCCACAATGAGATATAAAAGCTAGCTTAATTTCTAAAATTCTACTGGGCAAATACACAGTGCCCCCCCCCCATACAAACATTAATCTAGACTAATCTACCAGAGAAAATAAAAATAGTTTTGATAGATCTCTTACTATCAGATTTTTGTTCAAAGCTTAAAGATTTTAACTTCTCATTTCATTTTGGGAACAGTAAACACTTTGTGTGGTGCTTTATTATTTGGGGGGGTGCTAATAAATGCATTGATTTTTGGGCCCTAACTTATGGCATATCAGATCTTAGACCCCAATAAACTTATTTTTTAATAAAAACTCACTTACTTCATGATATACAGATGGTTTGGACAAAGATGGAATTGTAAAACTCAATACTTTGCTATGTCCTTGTTTATCAACTATTTCCTACAAAAGTAAAAGAAATATCACTTTTTTACACATTAATTTTAAAAATAATTTAGAGTATTAGACTAATTTTTTAAAGACGATAGTAGAAAGAAATTTTAGTGTCAATGAAAAAATTATCAATTGTCAATCCATTATCAATCATGCACAGCATCTTTAGTTCAAATGTACATTCTTCCACTTTTAAAGTAAAAGGATGGCTGGGGTATGACTCAGTGACAGGGCACTTGTTTCAATTCTGTTAGGCCTGGGCTTCATCCTCAGCATAGCAAAAATAATATAAAAAAAGAACCACATACTAAATTAAAGCTGACACAGTTTCCAGGATTGTTGAGATATAGGTATCTTTTTTGTTGCCTCACTCTGTAGCCCAGGCTGGCTTAGAACTCATGGGGATCTTCCTACCTCTGCCTCCAAGTGCTAGGAGTACACGCAGGAGCCACCAGGCCCAGCTTGATATAGATGTCTTAATCATTGATCTTTAAGTAACAAATTATGTTCTCTAAATCAATTAACAGTTTAATAATTAATTATCTGAACACGAAATATAACCAGAAAAGGACTTTAACTCCCTTTTCCATCTTTAAAAGTGTAAACCTAGGTATCTAGAACACCATCCCATAATTCATATGCAAACTATCAATAAAGTGCTACATCAACAATGTATGCTCTGAGGACAGTCCAGATTTATGGAACTATGACTAAGAAGTCTTTCCTCCTAAGTTTTTGTGATGGTTAGAAACAGCATAAATAAGTTTAAATGGATACTAGGTTTAAATTTAGCTGGGGGTGGTGGTACATGCCTTTAATCCCAGCACTCAGGAGGCAGAGGTAGGAAGATGGCTGTGAGTCTGAGGCCAGCCTAGAACTATAGAGTTTCAGGTCAGCCTGAGATAGAGTGAGACCCTACCTTGGAAAAACAAAAACAAAAAAATAATAATAAAGTTTAAATTTTTTAAAATGTAACACTGATATTTTTCAGATACCTCTATAAAAGAATTCAAAAGGTCTACTTTTCAACTCTCAATCAACGCATTTTATTTCTGTAATTATATGCATGCCTTCATTATCCATTAAAAAGTTTTTGGGGGGGTTTGTTGTTGTTTTTGCTGTTTAAAAAGCAAATGTTAGCTCTACTAAAAGGAAAAGTAGTTTCCTGACAAGCATTTTGTTCTGACGGAAAATACACACCAAATTGTAAACGCCTAGAAGAAGTGCTTCGATACATCCGCTGCTGTGCACGTTTCTGCTGGCTGAGACTGCGAGGTAGCACCAAATCAGTTCTGGGAGAAACTGCAGCGTGAAGTGCAGCAGCTCTTCCTCTCCACTGCGGTAGAACTCAAACAGCTGGTGGCACACAGGTTCCAGCAACTGCCGAAAGACCACATGCTAATTCGAGAACTGGACTCTATGTATTTCAACACAAGGTTATGAAATGTAAAATGTTTTCTCAAACTGTTAACTTCTCAAATACGTGAAAGTTTTTGTTTGTTTGTTTTCTGAAGCAAAACTATTCCCTACTAAGCTATTCCATAAAGCTTTTCAATTCTGGTGGAAGGGCAAATGGTGTGAGCCAAGTATGTATGGAAGCAAATGTAAACTGCTTAACTCAACAGTAGTGTTTGTGTTAAAATGATGGCTTTTTACTTCTTAGCAAGTTGCTCTAGATTCTTCTTATTGTCCTGTCTCCTGGGTAAACTAGATACTAACACACAAATGACTGTGGACAGGGTACAAGAAACTGGAAAAGGAATCCTGGGCAGCTGCTGTCACATCTCCCTCCAGGTAAGCAATGGTTGGTGTATAGGGTGTGGTGGTTACAGACCACCACACCTACACTGGTATTGAAACCATGTTTGAGTGCCCCTGGATAATGTGGACACTGCTGAAACGTGGTTTTAGACTTTTTTCTACCACACTCCCAACTACAGCCTTATAAGACACTTAAATCACATAAATCAGAAAGATAGGGCTAGAGAGATGGTTCAGTGCTTGTTTGCAAAGCCTGATGGCCCCCCACCCAGGGGAGGGCTCAATTCCCCAGTACCCACATAAAGCCAGATGCACAATGTGACATAATGTTTATCAGGAGTTCTTTTCCAGTGGCAAGAGGCCCTGGTGCAGCCATTCTTTTTTTTTTTTTTCAGCCATTCTTATTCTTTCTCTCATTCTCTCCTTGTAATTTAATAAAATAAATGAGGCAAAATAAAAAATTAGAAAACTGGACTGGAGAGATTGCTCAGTGGTTAAAGGCACTTGCTTGCAAAGCCTGATGGCCTGGGTTCAATTCCCCAGTACCTACATAAAGCCAGATGCACAAAGTGGTGCATGTACCTAAAGATTGTTTGTAGTGGCAAGAATCCCTGGAGTGCCTGTTCATATTTATATTCATTCATTCTCTATCTATCTAGCTATCTCTCTCCCTCTCTTCTTGCAAATAAAATATTTTTTCAAAATCAGAAAGGCAGGATGAGAGACTAACAAAATCAAGTATGTCAAAAAGTTCACAGATACTGCCTTTTTGAGAAACTTATCAGTCTATTATATTTTTAGTGAACAATATTTAACAGACAATATATTTAAATGAATTTACCAAACAGGTTTTCTACTACTAATTACAATGAAATAAACCAATGTATAGTGTATGTTTTTCTTTAAATAGGCTACATATGGAAACTGAATATTAAGTCAACATCATTTATTCATGATTTAACAAAAGTTATAGTTCAAAAAACATAAATTCACTCAAACTAGTCTCTCCTGTTGAAAAAGGACCTAACTTCTGACAGTTACCCTTTCACATGTCCAAATGGTGTTTTCCACTGTGGCCATGGAAAGAGAACCAACACTGGAGGCAGCAGGCAAAGTAACTCCATTCTCAGATGTCAGAGAAGACTTTATATGGGAGCTTGGAAGAATAAGCCTAGGGATGCAGGTGGGAAGAATCTATCTGGTAGGGAAGTACTCAGACTTTGGAGTAATTTTTAAATGCTCCTTTGTATTCTAACCTCAATGATCTTAGCCAGCTATCGTGGTGATATGTCTGCAATTCCAACACCACCTGAGAGGGCTGAGGCTAAACCACCACAAGTTCAAGGCCTGCCTGACTACTAGGCTACAGAATGAGTCTCTCTTGAAAAATAAAACTAAAGTAAATAATCTTGCATTGTGGTGTAACATAATCCCTGGACAAACTTGATTAAATCAATTCAGGAAGCTTAGAAAGTCTAACAAGTATTTGTAAATAAGAAACCTTATTAGAAAATTTATTCAAGATAGTGTGAACACATAATCAATTTTAATCAAAACATGCTCAGTAGCTTTATAACCAGTTTCAGATCCTAAATTAAAAGGGCTTTTGCTTTAAAAAGCAGAACCAAATGAAGACAGATTCTAAGGGAAGTAGAAATTATATTGCAAACAGATTAAATGAAATTATGCACTTCAAAGCAATACAGATAAATATGAACATCTGTTCAATGTTTTATAGCTTGTGAAATACTTTAATACATACAGGAATCTATCTGCTCAATTCCCACTGTCCTGTAAGTAGAATATGATTATTCATGTTTTCCACTTAAGGAAATGGAGACAAGACAATCCAGCATGACCAGTATCACACACTCACAGAAAGAAGCCAGGTTTTTTGACTGCTTAACATACTTGAAAATGCCAGAAAAGAATGAAATAGCATACACAATGTGGACAACACAGGCACTGTTTGACACACCTAACTTGAATAACATCTAAGGCATGCAACCGAACATTACAACATGCTGGGATCCTGGTGTCTGGGTTACATTGTAGAATGTATTCCTTCACAGAAACATTGTCAAATGGGAACAGAGCTACTACAAAGAAGGCCTCTACCTCAAGTATGTTTTTATATGTTGAATGGACTTTTTATGACTTTAATGAGAACCTAATCATCAGGTGATCTATTTTAAAGTACATCCTGAGTTCTGGTTGGAGCTGTAGTTTAGTAACAGAGAACTTGTCTAGCATGAGCACACAATGTATACAAGAGATCCTGGTATGCCCATGCTCACCACTGCATTATTCTCAATAACCACTATGCACAATTATGGACTCAGTTAGGGACCACAACACCAACAGATGAATGAGTAAAGCAATGTGGCATATAGGCACAATGGACTTTTACTAAGCCATTAAAAGGAGTGAAATTATGCAGAAAATAGATGGACTCAAGATCGTTAAGTCAGATAAGCCAGATATAGAAGGCCACATGTCACGGTTTTCTCTTGTGTGTGGAATTTAGGACTAAGAAGGACATGAAAGTAAAGGGGGCACTGTCTGAGATACAGAGGGAGAAAAGGGAGGGAGGAACAGGAGATGAGAAAGGGTAATAGAGGGGATAAATATAATCAAAGGACATTATTTGCATATATGAACATGTCATCAAGAAACCAACTACTTTGCACAATTAATAATAAATAAATATGTTGAATTCTGAAGCAGCTAAGTTACAAATGTGCTTTTACAACAATCCATTCATAAATATGGAATCTGTATATGAAGGCTTCTAGTGTGGCACAATACTGCTCTTTTTATGACCAAGCAGGAGAAATGTTCCTAAGGAAGCAAGAAAAGAATCAAGTTATTTTTATTGAATAACTACTGATAATCATAGCTGGAAAAAATTACAAAGAAGTTGGAAGGACACTATTCTGGTACCAGCAGTCAATAATGCTACCTCCCCTGCTCTGGATTCCCTACACTAAAAACACCAAAGTAATTCAATGTAGGTCTTTCATAACAGACAGGCACTGTTGGCCTCTGATTACATATCTACTTCAAAGTCATAGTCACCTAAAGTACCATGGGAGCAAACATCATACCTATATGCACTGCCTGACTGTAAGTTCTTGAACACCACACACATATCCCCTCAAACTGTCATACCTATGTGCGCTGCCTGATTCTAGGTTCTTGAACACCACACACATATCCCCAAGGCCTCCCTGCACATACTGTCCTTCCTGGAATGCTCTTGCCTGTCTGGCTCTGTCTCTCCCTCCCAGCTCTTCATTCAACTATCACCTCCTCGGTCCCAGCATACACATCCTCTACTCTGCTTTATTTACCCTCATTGCTTCATTACTAATAGTATAAATTCAGGTGTTTCTTTAACGTCTATCTTATCTGCTAGAATGTAAGTTCTAGTCCATAAGATCAAGAATTTAGACTTCTGTCCTTGCCTATACTCCTAAGCAGTTCCTAACATATCATGTGTATTCAATAAATATTTGTTATATGAATAGACAAACTGAATGGATAATTAGTAAAATCCAAATACCAAATTCACCAGACCTCAAATACCAACAGAAAGTCCTAAGTTTACAAAATGTCACTCCCATGGCAAGGGCAATGGGCAGTTCAATGCCCCCACAGGCATGGCTGTGGACTCCAATGGGAATATCATTGTCGCTCACTGGGGCATTGGCCACATTCAGGTATTTGACAGCTCTGGCTCATTCCTGTCCTATATCAACAGGTCTGCAGAGCGACTGTATGGCCCACAGGGCTTGATAGGACCTCGGATGGCTGCATAGTAGTGGCTGATGCTGGCAACCACTGCTTTAAGGCCTATCGCCACCTCCAGTAGCTACACAGGGGTCTGGACAGCTTGTGAAGGGACAGACACAGGATTGGACAAGAGAGGGTTAGCTGGGAGGTGGGCCAGACACGGCAGCACTGAAGTGGGCTGTGGGCGAGGGTGTGCCCAGAGCCCTCTCTTTCCTCCCCAAGTCCACAGTTGTACTTTACTTATTTGGTTCTTGCTTTGGTGACTGAATGGGCCTGGGCTGTGGTCCCAAAATGTGTGCAGAGCTTTACTGTACCCCCTTTACACACCTATCTTATTCCTTTGGTCTGCTCTGTCCCCCAGCCTGGGGCCAGAACAGCCTCTTACTCCAGGACAGAAGTCCTCTAGTTGTCTCCCCACCACTCCAGACACACTGACAGAGACAGCAATACCCTACCCTCTTTGTCAAATAAATGTCTGTGCCTCCTGTTGTGGTCAGCTTTCTAGTTGCGTGCAGGAAGAACCCAAACAAAAGCGGCTTGTGGAGGAATGGGTTTATTTGGCTTACGGACTCAAGGGGAGACTCCATCCTGGCAGGGAAAACGATGGCATAAGCAGATGGGTGGACATCACCTCTGCCACAACACTGGAAATAGCAGCAGGAAGGTGTGCCAAATACTGGCAAGGGGAAGCTGGCTTATAACCCCAAAAGCCTGCCCCCAACAACACAGCTCTAGCGAGGTTGTAATTCCCAAACTGCCATCAGCTGAGGATTGATCATTGAGAACACATTCATTTATTTGTTTGTGGGGGACACCTGGATCAAACCATGACACCCCCCAAAAAAGCCAAAAAAAAAAATAGCAACTCTCTACAAATATTTCCAAATTGAAACAAAATATTCTAAAGAGCAGAGAGGAAGTAAAAACAATAAAGGTGGTTACAGTTATATTTCAGGAACACTTCCAAATACCCTTAAAAGACTAGATTATCTTTTAAGTCTATAGGATACAACTGTCTTCACCACAATAATCAAAATGAAACCATAAAACACTTATATGAAAAACTCCTGAGACAGTGTATATGAGGACTTGTGCTGTCCCCAAGTAGTGCCACCATGCCCAGCTCCAAACATTTTTTTAAATAGCAAAACTCTGAGGCTAGAAAGATGGGTCAGCAGTTAAAGGAACTTGCTTGTAAAGCCTGCTGGCCTGAGTTCAATTTTCAAGCCACCCACATAAGCTGGATACAAAACATTGTTCAAGTGTTTGCAACAGTAAGAGCCTGTGGCATGTCCCTCCCTACACATGCAATGCAAATAAATAAGATAAAAAGAAAGCAAAACCCTTTAAGAAAATGGATAAGAAAATGGAAAATAGCTCATTCCTACAGACGTGCTCTTCTCCAGAGGCTGAAGACTGCTTGAGCAAGGGAAGTTCATGACCAGCCTTAGCAACATTATGAAACCTTATCTCAAAAATTAAAAATAAGAGATATGAGCAATATATACAAATTAAGAAGCTTTGCTAAGATGATGACAAACCAAATATAATTATTAAATTCAGTTGTTCCAGTTAAAGTATGTTGGCTTGTCAATAGAACCCCTGATCCTTTGAGCATCTAAGTTTAGAATGTACTTTCTAGTATATTAAATTGAAGGGATGGTATTTTATAACCCCTCCAAGTGGAGATTAACTACTCAAATAACAAACAACCCTAGCTAAGACAATGTCAATGCAAATGTTCATAGATCCATGTAGGTCTGTTCTCCCTGGTATGTTACCTTACCACTGAATAAAGAGATTAGTGTATTTAACCCTATCACATTATCCACCTTGCTCAAGAACAAAAGGAATGATGCAACTCAGATCTTTCCCCTCTACCCTAGCTCTCTTCATTCTGGCCAGAAGGTGAAAGGCGCCAGCCAGAACAAACCACTTGCCATTCCTAAATGCCTTGTGATTCTTTGGGCTTCCAAATAGTACTCAAGTTCAGGTTCTCAAAAATTCCTTTTAGGCTGTTGTCATAACAGCCTCCTAGTCTGGCTTTTAGTTTTTCCAATCTCCAATGTCTTCCTAAGACAATAATGTAATCAAGTCATCTCTTCAATGAAAAAATAAAGATAAAAAAGTTTAAGCTGTCAAAACAGAGCTTTGAGGATGTCATGGTTAGCTTCAGCCTTCCTTTCTAGTTGCAGTTTGTACCAGTTTTACCCTCTTTTGGGTAAGTTCCTCACTGTACTGTTTGTCTTTCTCCAAGTATTATGCATTTTTATTTTTCATGAAATTTACAATCCATTTCTATATCTACTATGAATGGTAAGATTTACCATTATCTGCAGTATAGATTGTCACCTTCAAAGTAAACTGGCTCTCCAAAAGAAGGAAGAGGAGAAGGGAAAGGCAGCCAATCTGACCAAGCCATCCGCCATCTCTTCCTCAGATTTCTTTATACTAACCCTACTGCCAGGAGTGTTGCATTTTCTTTTTGCTTTTGCTTGTTTGTTCATTTGTGTGTATGTGTTTTGGAGGCAGTGTCTCATTCTAGCATAGGGTGACCTAGAACTCACTCTGTAACCCAGGCTGGCCTTGAACTCAAGGCAATTTTTCTATTTCAGACTTTCCAGTGCTAGGATTAAAGGCATGCACCACCACACCCAGCTTGTTTGAGTTTTTACCTTAGAAAACCTGTGCTTATCCATGTTCTGTTCTGTGCTGCTATAACAGTGAGTAATTCATAAAGAACAGACATGTATTCTCTCACAGTTCTGCTGACAGACCAAGAGGCTTCCTGTGACATTACCCCACAGCAGGAGACAGCAAAGGCAAAGGGAGCCCAACTCACCTTTGACAGCAGCACTAACTCCACCACGAGGACAGTGTTCATAGCCTCAGCACCTTTGTAATGTCTCAGTCCCCAGACCTGTCCCCTTCCTCCCCATTCACTTCCTTCCACGTCAGGAAATTAATCCAGGGCCTACCAAGAGCTCTATCACTGAGCTATAACTCCAGGTCCAAATTTCTTAATACTTGTTACAATAGCAATTAAATTTCAAAATGATGTTTAGAGGTGATATGATGGTTAAGTTTTGTTATCAATTTGACCTATTTAGTGATCTTGGGTGGGTTTCTGAGGATGTTCACAGGAAGGCAGCCTCTCAGTAGGGGGCAGGATGTAAGGAAGGCTCAGGGGAGCTAGAAACAAACATCCCTCCCTAAAAGGGCAGTGCAGGAAGGAAATTCCATAGAGTCAGGGAGTCAATAAATCTGGGGAAGGATTATAAAACCCTGCCCCCTAAGGCTATATAAGGGGAAGGAAATCTTTCTCTTCCCCCAGCCTGTTTGCTGCTGTGTATGTAGTGCTGGTGATGGTTTTTCTCTCTCTCTGTGAAAGGGGGGCAACCTCTTTCACCATTATGGAACTTCCCCTGGATCTGTAACTTCAATAAATCCCTTCCTTACATAACAGTGTCTGATTTGGAGGTTCAACCCAACAGCATATGGCTGATGATAGGTTTGATAACCACACAAACCATAGCACCCACAGACTCAGTCAAGCATGGCTCTGAGACCATGTGGTTACTTAATTTTTTCTATTTTTCTCTTTCAAGATGAGATCTTGTGTTACCAATTTCTGATTCTCTAATGCCAGCTACCACAATGGCTTATAAGGACACATAAATATTTCCTGAATGAACAAAATGAATGCAGTGAACTTGACTTTCCAAAGCTACAGAAAGTCACAGACACAAAGAAGATAGGAAAATGCTAAGATAGATTGCTTTTGGAATATAAAAATGTTTCTGTTTCTTGGCTTGGGGAATGATACACTGAAATTCATTTTATCATCATTTAAAAAATCTTTTTACATTTATAATATTGTGGGACTCTGCAAGGAGGCATGGAGGATAGGGTTTTGCTGAGACTGGCAGGCTTCCAGGACTGTCTCCTTCTGAAGGAAGTTGAGACAAGTTTGAGGCCCTGATAAATCTCATGCATATCCTGGACTCTCCAGCCTCTAGACAGGCCACAGCTGTGCCCTGAGATAAGCAGGCAATTCAAGGCCTAAACTCAGTCCAGCTGTAATAACAAACCTAAACAATAAGGTTACAGTTCCTCTGCTGACATCACCATTTTATATGTCTAGAGTCACGTAGCCCCCTCAATTTTCTATGCAAATTAGGCATCCAAAGGGTACTGGCCCCTACCAATCAACTCATGAAATGTCCACAGATCCTTCCCCTACCAATCCCCTTGCTGCCTATGCCCATACCTCTGCCTTTTCCTCTATATAAATCACTTTTATCTATACAATAAACGATCTGCCCCACTGTGGCTGTATCCTGAGAGTCTTATCTCTCGTCAGCTCACAGCTATTCCAAGCCTCTGTTCTCCCAGCTCCATGGATGAACAGGAAGTTGATGCGCACTGCAACTCCCCCACTAAGCCACGGACCCACATAATATAGTTCATAATTAAACAAAAATCAACTGAATATAGCTAACCCAAGAAACTACAGAGCACTTACCTCACTTTGTGGCTCCTGGATAACTTTATAGAGAGATGAAACTAAAGAACTCTTGTCTTTCAAATTTGTGGCATAGTTTGGTAAAGATGTTTCTGGTAGTGTCTAAACAAATAAAAAATACATTTTATTTTTATGAAGTTCTAAAATAGGTAAATTTATAAAGACAAAAAACAGATTCATTGTTGGCCAGAGACTGGAAGAGGGAGGGGTGATTGAGAGGGAGTGACTGGCACATGTAATTTCTTTAGGATAACAGAAATATCCTGAAATTCCATGTTGGCATTTGTTGCAACCTGGTGAATATACAATTTTTTCACCTTAGAACAGTGAACATGATATGAATTATAAATCAACAAATATATTTTTATCTTTTTATTACCAATAGTAATATAAATAAGCATCAAAACATCTTTAATTACAGTTTGGGATACAAAATGAGAATGGGCCATGTGTAAAGCTAAAGGTTATGTTTTATAGCATTATGAGTTATGACTATTGACCCTGCTTCTTGTTTCTAACCTAAATGCCATATGATCTATAATACCTCCCAAGTTCCATGCCAATCATCAAGCTTGGCAAGGCTGCTTGGGCAGAAAACTTGGACTGCTCACCCTGGAGAAAAAGGTATTCACATTATCAATAAACTATCTCTTCTGATGCCATGTACAATATGGCAGCCAATTACAACTTGCCAGCACCATCTGTCCACAGGACGCAACAATCAGAGAGGAATAGAAAGAGATCCCTCCAGTAGGAAGTCATATAGAGTTAGGGGAAAACAGTACAGAGTTGAAAAAAAAATCATACCTCCTCTGTAACAATATTTGTCTCCCAACTCATTTTTCCCAATCAAATTCCTTCAGTCTAGACTAATCCTACAGTAGGCATCATGTCTCAAGGTATTTCTATATTCCTAATGACATGCACTATTTCTTCCATATCCCATAACCAAGTGTTTCACAATTTAAAGTGGGCTATGGCTAATGTACACAATTCAATGTAGTCATAAGTAGACATAGAAAATTAAACTGCATCATTTTCTAGGGATATTTTGTTTCATTCCTACTTTACTATGAGTTCCTTGAAGGAACAAACTGTCCTACCTTCTCTTCTCAACACAAAGCCTCACACTCAAACCTTTGCTGAGGGAACACAGGAAAAGAATAAGACAATAAAGACAAACAATTTTCTTCAAAAGATTATTTTTTTCAAAAAAAAGATATTTTACTTAAGGATATATAAGTGGATAGATTTTTCTAACTTAATAAGAGTTTTGTTTACCAGAATGGCAAGTAAATGGGAACATTTAGGAACTTTCCACCATTCTCTAGAGAAAAAAAAAATTAGTTTCACTGCACTGCTTACATAAAGAAGAGATTAGGGCATTCTTCAATATTTCAAAAGCAAGTAACAAAAGAGCTCCAGGCAATGTTCCCTTTCCGTCATTTGATCAAGAGTAACCTAATACTGAGGAATTTTATATAAAAGAAAGTAATAGTCAAATAAACAGCAGACTTCTAATTCTCTGAGTATAAACAAACCTATATGTATAAAATATATACTTTAATAAACACATTGCATAAATGTCTAATATGCACATATATGCCTATATATTTTAAGAATAAGTGACTTAAAATACAAATCTTAAAGAATAACCAGGGACTAGAAGGCACACACACACACACACACACACACACACACACACACACACACACAGATATATACATGTATAATATTGTGGGATTCTGCAAGGAGGCGTGGAGGATAGGGTTTTGCTGAGACCGGCAGGCTTCCAGGACTGTCTCCTGTGTGTGTATATCTGTGTGTGTGTGTAGGCTAAAACAGGAACATTCACTAAAAACAAATTACCATTTTCAGTATGTATATATGTATTAAGCTTCATGAAGTAAGATATTTTCTACGAAATAGCCAGCCACACACACACACACACACACACACACACACACACACACACACACAGCTTTATCAAGCTCAGGAAAACATCCTACATGGGGCTACTGTTACTGTATAAAAAAGTATTTCTTAAAAATTAGAACAGTTCTTCGAAATTCAAACACTTAATTCATAATTCTGTCTTTATCACATTTTATGGATGTGATACTTTTATCTGTAGAAGGGAGCTTAAAAATATAATTATTATGTTTACAAATGGTGCTTTGAAAAACCTCAGACCTAAAAGGCCTAATGAATTTAAGTACTGTTACAGCAAACATTTAAGTTTTCTTGAGGTATACTAGTTCAAAAGTATTGACCTTTATGACCAGCTAAGATTTCTTGTGTATTAGAAGATAGAAATGGAAATGAAAATGCATAATCAGAAATTATGTTGAAATTGTTCTTGACAATTTTGAAGAAACTAGATGCTTCATATTAAAACTACCATTTGGCAGATTGCTTTTTAAAAAATGTTAAGTTGGGGACTGGAGAGCTAGCTCAGCCATTAAGGCACCAGCCTACAAAGCAGAAGGACCTGAGTTTGATTCCCTAGTACCCACACAAAGACAGATGTAAAGACAGGGTAGCAGGTGTGCATCTGGAGTTTATTTGCAGCATTCTCTCTCATTCTCTCTCTTTCTCTCTCTGTCTCTTTTTTTGTGCAATAACTCAGATATTTTTTATTTAATTTTCATATTTTCACATAAGTTATATTTAAGGGAGGAAGGAGTGTTTTTTTTAAAGCAAGCTTAGATCCTTTCCCAATTTGCATTTTCTAAGTTGGGTTCATCATGTTGGCTGGTTGTCAGATGAGCATCGATGCAAACACTGGTAGGAGGGGCTTGGGGGCTTTACTTTTATGTCTTTTCTTTTGGTCAGATGCCAGCGAGTGATGATTTCTGAGGCCTCTGATGCACAATTGGCAGCCCTGCCATGAGCCTCAAGCTGTTGTCCTGCTCTGATGAGTTCTGACATTTTGGTTTGGGTTCTTTTCAAGTAGACAACAAGTCCAGCATTTATACTCTCTCAAATAAATAAATAATAATAAAATTTTTGAAAAAAGTAAGTTGGTGATATGGGTTTGGTAGAAGAGAATTAATGAAGATGGGCAGGTGGGTGAAGAACCAATAAATGAAATGGCCCTGGTTTAACAACATCACACATAAGAATGGATTTTCGAGCCACATACTGAGATTTGATGACTATCAGAAAATTGAAAAAGTATGAGCCCGGAAATCTGTTAGCTAATGTGCACAAGGCATTCTGAAAATCACAACATAATCTGAATGGTATTTTAAAAATAAGCAATTGAAAACAGAAATTAAAATAGTCATTAAATCTTGAAATGTAATCATACTTTAATCACTTTGTAGGTATATAAAAATACTAATGATAGTGCAGAGACTAAATTCTTTTCTGAAGGTGAAAATAATTTTTTAAATTTCAAAATTTTAAATAAAAGATTTACAGAAAGCAAACTGCAATGTCTCCATGTATTTGACTGTTGAGTACAATTATGAGGTTGGGAGTTCAAATTGTGACCATGGAGCAGACATAATGGCCTCAGTCTACTTCAGTTTTTCTGCTGATACTGATTGTGCTATATGATTTACCCAGTGCCATAAAACCACCTAGTAGGAAAATTGGGATTCAATCACAGGGTTGCTAACTCTTGGCCCACCTAGTTAATCATGATAGTCTATTCCTCTTTATGCTCATCCACCTGTTTTCTTGAGACAGAGTCTTTCACTCAACCCAGAGGTCTCATTTCTGCCAGTCAGCCAGGTCCAGGGAATCTCCGGTGTCTTCCCGTCACTGACCTCCATAGGACTGGGGTTTCAGGTGTATGTAGCCATGCACAGCTGCTTACGTAGGTGCTGCAGGATGTAACTCAGGTGGTCTCAAGCTCTCTCAGACCCTCATGTATGCACAGCAAGCACTCTTACCCAAAGAACCACCTCTCCAGTCCCAATCATGATAATCTTAAATTGGTTATTATTAAACAACCAGAGCTTTCTCTAAAAATATGTACATACCCCCAAATCTCCTTTCTTAACATTTTTAACTAACTATGTAATTTAACATCACAAATAATTTGAAAGGACCAGTAACTCTCATTTTTAAAGTACTAAATAGATTTGTTCCCAAGCATTTTCCTACTTTGTATTTATCTTTGGGATACTGCTGATTCAGTCTGATAACCTTATCAATCACATAGCTGAATGCAAACTGTATCTATACAACTCAAAGTAAAACTCAAAATGATTTTCAGGCATGCCTATCACATGAAGCAAGTAATAGAAAATCCTTTTCCTGGAACTGGTTACAATGCAGACTTCAAGATAATTTAAATTTAAAATATTTATGATGGTAAATTAATTGAAATTTGGGTACATTTAATTTTGAGGGGGTAGAGAGAAACTAAATTAAATTAGTTTTTATCCCATGTGGTCTACAACTTCACTCTTTCTTCCCAATGGAAAATAACTTACTTTAAAATTTAATAATGTTACCCAATAGCAATAATCTAGGTCTTACTGAGAAATATTCCTTAGATAATACTTTCATGTCTCTATTTTCTTTCACTGGAATATGGTATCTAGAAACCAAGATCTGGATACTTGATATATGCATTCTACTAAGGTGCCTTTGCTTATAGGGCTTTTGTGAACAATACTAGGAAATACATGTATGTATATAGTATTGGATACATATTTAGATGCCATGGTTCATACTGATTCCTTCAACTCTAACTCTTTAGACATCTTATTGACAATTTTAGGTTACAATTCCTTTTTCAGGTTGAGAGAAACCTAACTTCCATATTCCATACATTATTATTTATTCAATGTAACCACTCTACCAATGCAGTCTCTGGCTAGCTCTACAACACTTCTCCTCAACCACTTACTCTGCTCCTTCAGACACCAGAATGTGCCACTGCCAATACTGCTTCCCTGACTTCATTTCCTAGGTATTGCACACCCCGCCTGGATTGGGAGGGAATGGAACAGATGAGCATCATGACTTTCAAATATTTGCCATAACAGTTGATCCTTCCCCTATGGCTCCCTCTTTAAATGTATTCTTTTCCCACTACTCTCATCTTAAAGAATAGGGATCCGGCTGTATTTGCTCTTGCAAATTCGACTTCACTACTAAATATAAGAACACACTAGCAGAAATGGTATACAACCATTAAAAAAGAAAATTTCTATTAACTTGCCCTCCATGCAAAAAGTGTAACAAACAAATTACTTTTGAAGCAAAAAAAAAAAAAAAAAAAAGCTTTAAAAACCTTTATCTAGCTGTTCACCAGGGATCACAAAGGCAGATAAGGCCAGCTACAAAAATTAACAAGAAACATTGCTTCTCTCAAGAACACACAGCAACTAAAACGTGTCATAATACCTCCTTTTTTGAGTGACTATTTAGTCTTTGTGTTTGTGTGTGTGTGTGTGTGTGTGTGTGTGTGTGTGTGTGTTGTATGTATATATGTGTCTGCATGCTTATAAGTGTGTGGGTATGTGTGGGCAATGTGGAGGTCAGAGTCAACATCCTATATCTTTCTCAATCTTTCTCCACTTTATTTTTTGAGACAGGATCTCTCACTGAACCTGGAGCTCACCAATTCAGCTAGACAAGCTAGTCAGCAAGATCCAGGAATCTATTAGTCTCTTCCTCCTCAGCACTGAGATTATAGACATGAATCACCACACTCAGATCTTATGTGGGTGCTGAGGATCTGAACTTGGGTACTCATGCCACTCAGCAAGAACTTTACCCAACAAGTCATCTCAACCCCAGCTATTGCATTAGGTGATCCTACCTGTTATCTGAGAATGAAGCACTCCCCTTTGCTCCAAGTCACTGACATAGAGAAGCAGCCCTGATTTCCATCACAGTTGTAGAACTTCAGATATAGGGGTTCTAATCTGCATTAAGGTTATAATCTTCAAGACATTGGGATCCTGGATTCACTTTGAAGTCCAGACCAGATGTTAGCCCCATTAGCCCAGACCTAATTTGTTCTGAATGTATCTTTTCCTGTGTTTGGTGAGCTACCACTGTGGCCCTGTTGTGTGGTCACCTCTACTGCAACAAGCCAGTGAGTCAGACATGGTCGGACTTAAGTTTGGCCCAGACAAAATCAAAGTGGCACTTGCTGCCCAATTTCTTCACATCTGTGGTTTATGAACTTACATAATTTTGTGTCACATAAGGATAGAAGAAAGGAATTAACTGTTTAAGAAACGTAATTTAGCTAGCACAGAAAAGAGCTGCATACATTTTACTTTCTTCATCAATGAATCAAAGATTATACATTCTTAGCACAGCTCCTGGGTTAGTCATATAAAAAAGCAGAAGCTAGACAAATGTGTTGCCAACCTGTCCTTATTTTACTTAATGCCCAGTTCCATTATCCCCAACTCCTGACCAGCAGAAATACTTTCACAATAATCACTGATGATCATTGGGAAGGGATGTCAACATTCATAACCATTCTTGGTGGTTTTTCCATAAAAGGGGGAAATAAACAAATGAATAAGCCCCTTGAATCACTTGAGGGAAAAGAATTGATTCAAGGGGCTTATTCATTTGTTATTCATTTGTATGTGAGCTGAGCAACTGCACATGATGGCTCACACCTTTAACCCCAACACTGGGGAGGCTGAGGCAGGAGGATTCCCTTGAGTTCATGGCTACATACTGAATTCCAGATCAGCCTGCTCTAGAGTAGGTCTCTGCCTCAAAAACAAATACTATGCATAAACAGCTCCCTATTATGATATATTAGAGCTGGGCATGGTGGCGCACACCTTTAGTCCCAGCACTCAAGAGGCAGCGGTAGGAGGATCACCATGAGTTTGAGGCCACCATGAGACTACATAGTGAATTCCAAGTCAGCCTGGGATAGAGGGAGACCCTACCTCAAAAATAAAAATAAAAATATACATTAGAATATTATTCTTCAGTCACGATTTAGCATTGTAGCCATACAAATTTAAAAAGCTACTAGAATTTGAACCCAGACAAAATGTCTTTGGAATAAAATTAGTACATTCAAAGAGGACATATTACCTTAAACTCTGACAGCCACTCCTCCACAACCCCTTTCTCTGAAGTGAACATCTTTTCACATCTGTTACAAACCGTCTACCTGAAAATTAAAGAGAAAAATGTTTTAAAATTGAATATATTTTATTTATATATTATGTATAGAATTATGTCAGAATATATATAGAGGTGCACTTTAAAGCTACTTTTTATTTGAGAAATCAGTTTTAGAAATAAACTACTACTTTCACTTTATTTTTTATTTTTTAAAATATTTTGGGGGCTGGAGAGATGGCTTAGTGGGTAAGGCATTTGCCTGCAAAGCAGAAGGACCCAAGTTCAGTTCCCTAGTACCCACATAGAGCTATATATGCACAAGGTGGCACATGTTTCTGGAGTTCATTTGCAATGGCTGAAGGCCCTGGCGTGCCTATTCTCTCTCTTGCTGTGTGCCTCTCTCTCTCTCTCTCTCTCTCTCTCTCTCTCTCTCTCTCTCTCTCTCTCTCCCCCTCTCTCTCTCTCAAATAAATAATTGAAATATTTTTAAAAGATAAAATATGTTTATTTGTAAGCAGAGAGAGATAGAAGAGAGACAGAGAATGGGTACACCAGGGCCTCCAGCCTCTGCAAACAAATGCCACTTTGTGCATCTGGCTTTACCAGGGTGTGGGGAACCAAGGCCAGGTCATTAGGTTTTGCAGGCAAGTGCTTTAATCAATGAGCCATCTCTCTAGTCCCTACCTTCACTTTAAAACCAATGAAGTCTTCAAAGAAGTTTTTTTAAAATATTCTATTTATTTATCAATTTGCAAGTGGAGAGAGAGAGAAGAGAGACTAACAGGGAGAATGGGCACCAGGGCCTCCAGCCACTGCAAACAAATTCCAGATGCATGCACCTTCCTCGGCATCTGGCTTCAGAGGGGCACTGGGGAATTGAACTCAAGTCCTTAGGCTTCTCAGGCAAGTACCTTCCTTCTCTCCAGTCTCTACCTTCAATTTAAAGCCAGTGTCTTCAAACAAGCTTTAAGATGCAAGAATTCTAACAAAAGTATAAATATCATGAAATAATAAACTTGGCTCTGGCAACTTTTAGTCATGTTTCAGGAATGCCAACTACAAAACACACTCAACTTTTTTTTCACTTTTAATTCATCATTAAGAAAGGATCATCTTAAAATTATGGAACATATCTGAAAACTGAAAACTATGAAAATAGATGTACCCAGTAGTGGCTTTAAATAGAGTGTAATTTTCTTGCAATTCAATTCCTTACCTAGACAAGCCACTTGGCTTTTTTTCTTTTAAATAAATGTGTGGAGGGGGTGCCAGGTTGTTTTTTTTTTGTTTTGTTTATTTTGTTTTGTTTTGGTTTTTGTCACTACAAAGATGCTTGTGCCACTTTTTACAATTGGCCTTACATGGGTGCTGGGGATTTGAACCCAGGCCAGACAGCTTTGCAAACAGGCACTGTTAACCACTGAGCATCCCTCCAGCCCTGTCACTTGGCTTCTTGATGGTTTAGTGCTCACCTTTCTAAAAAGTGAAAGGACAATGTCTGTGCAAGGTAGACAGTCTAGTCAACAAAAGCCATTCAGAATGTTGGACTTTATTAAATTAAAAAATTAAAGGAAATGTAAAAATGTTTATCTCTAGCAAAAAAAAAAAATTAAGTACAATCTATCTTGCTTTGGCCACCCATCTGAATGGGAATAGACTTTGAAAATTACATCCTGAGGGAAAGCTGTAACTATCTAAAATTGATTTTAGCACAAATCCCACAGTAGTTTCTTGTTAGTTAATATAATATAGCAGAATCTGAGGCCAAAATCTGAATCCTGATTCTACTGCTCACGTGGAGTATAACTTCAGACAGGAAGTTTGTCTTGCTTGTTCCAACAGTGTGTATGGTGTTGGTGATGGCATTCTCTCTCTGCTTGGACCTGTGAAAGGGGAGCAGCCTCTTTTGCTGTTACGGAACTTCCCCTCAATCTGTAGTTTCAATAAATACTTTCCTCCCCCAAATTGTGTCTTGTTTAAAGATTCATCCCAACAGTGTGTGGGTGACTGCGACACTAACTTTGCTTCAAACTTGCTAGTTCTGAAATTCTTTTCTACACCAAAGCCATGAATTCTGCATTTGTCACAGTCAAGTTCATAAAATATTAAGGGATCCATCAGGCTACTAAGGGTAACAAGGAACTGTGCCTCTGTCCCTAAACACTAACATAAGCACACATTTAAATTCACAGTAAGACTGACCCTCCCCATAATTGTCTCCTTCTACCAAGCTCAAAAGGGAGAAGCCTCCCAACTGCACACTGTCATAGTCTCACCTCCACAGTCAGAATTAGAATCACCAGAACTAAAGTAACAATTCCCTTCATCCTTGGTGAGGAAGAGCTAGAATCCCAAGTTATTTTTATCTCCCTGACACAAATCTTCATCACTCTGCACATGCTACCTGACCCTATCCTAATATTGGAAGGAGGAACTCCTTCTACTGTGTCCTCCGGAGTTCAAATCCTCTGCATCTATACCAGCTCTCTGAATGTTAATGTCTTCTTTCTGGAAGATACTGCTTTCCTGCATGCAACCTTTTTAAAAGTGACTGCTTTTCTTCTCATAGCCCTGGAAGAACACACTGTCCCTAGATGGTAAAGCAGGGATCCTCCTCCCTCCATATTACCACAGTACATCATTCTCCTGCTGCCTCTCAAACCATCCACCCACCCAATGATGCTCTGACACTAAGTTATTAACCAGTCCACCTCCACACCCTGACCGCTCATGCCTCTCTTTCATTTCTAAGTGATCACAGCTCCTGTTCACTGTCACTCTTTCAAACTACCTAAGTTCTTGACATTTTTTTCCTACCCAAAACTAATTATCCTCAGAATTCTCCTCCAATAATACTGTCTGCCTATCTGCCTCAGCTATTCAACCCTATGATCATAACTAAGCATGCAAGGCCCTTAAACTGCTAAGCCATCCCCCCAGCCCATGTATGATAACCTAGGTGAGCTGTTCTAAAACATTCTCATCATGGGGGCTTTACATTCCTAAATATTGAGCCAACACAAATAAACACCCACTGGCCAAGGCTTCAACAATTTCAATAACACAACAAATAACATGAATTACAGCTCAACTATAAAATAAATACTCATGAGGTCACACTAATAAAAAAACAGCAAAATAAATAAGAGAAGACTTCTGAATACTAACGTAGATACTTTCCCCTCCCAAAGGCAGAGTATGGGCTGGACATGATGTATCACATCCTAAGAAAACCATGTAGGACAGCAACTGTCAACTAGTAAACACTGCTTTAATCAAGGTTGTTAACATCAGCTGTGATGTCATGTGACTATCACCTATGAAGTGTTATGACTTATGGCATATGGAGCTGGGGAGATGGCTCAATGGGTAAAAGTACTTGCTACACAGCATGAAAACCTGAGTTCAATCCTCAGCACACACATAAACAGCTGGGCATTGCCAAACACACCTCCCAAGTGCAGAGGAGGGCAAAAACAGGAGAGTTACTGGAGCTCTGTGAGCTCCAGGTTCAGTGAGAGACTCTGTCTCAGGGAAATAAGGAAGAAGAGTGATAGAGGAAGACATCTGAGGTGGTCCTCTGGCCTCCACATACATGTACACACCATACATATTACACACAAAAAAGACATGTGACATATGACGTGGTATGATAGGAAGGGCATTTACCTGTATGATAGTCTCTACAAAACCCTATAAATCCAATATGATCAGAAGAAAAAGTTAAAGGAGTGTTATCTATAAGATATCTAGCCAGTACTAACAACCAACAAGGTCCCGATAAACAAGAAAGATGAAGAAACTCTCATAGACGGAAGGAAACTAAGTGCAACATGCCATCCTGGATTCTGAAATGCAAAAAAGACCAAAATGAAACTGGAAAGGACCTCATGAAGCCTGAAGTTTAGGTTAAGAATAATGTGATAGTAATGACAATGCTAGGAAAACAGATTCCTGTGAAGTATAACAATATTCCTTGTACAAGCATAGGGCCTGCTTATAGTTCAACCTACTTGGAAGGCTAGCATGGATGGGTCACTTAAGCACATGAGTTTGAGGACCAGCCTGGGATATACTGATACCCCATCTCTACCTTTTTTGTTGTTGTTGTTGTTGTTTTGTTTTGTTATTGTTGCCTGGGGTATGTGTTAGTTTGTTTGTGAATTCTTGCTATGTAGCCCAGGCTGTCCTTGAACTCACTATGTAGCTCAGGCTGGCCTCAAACTTGCAACAACCCTCCTGCCTCAGCCTTTAAAGTACTGGGATTATAGTCATGTACTACCACACCTGGCACCAATATAGTTTTGAATCAGCAAGTCATGCCAGTTGCTGGAGAATACTATACTAAGTGAAATAAGCCAAAGACTAATATGCATGATCTTACTGATAGGTGGAATAAATAAATAAATAAATAAATAAATAAATAAATAAATAAATAAATAAATAAACAAACTCCTCGAAAGCAGAAACAGAGAGCAAAACCCCATTGGTTGGGGTTTGAGTGACTTGTAGGTCAGCCTGGGCTAGAGTGAGAACCTACCTCGAAAAAAAGAAATAAAAAAATAACTAGCCAGGCAAGATGTGCCTACTGGTGCAATAGTTGTATGACTATTATGGGGGTAACCAACTGTTCTGACTGGATGTAAGGCCTACTCCACAGGAGAATTCATGCATGATACTAAGGAGCTAATCGAAAGCCTATGGCTAGGAAAGCCATAGGCCCGAGTGAATGGAGGACCTATTACTATGTGGCTAAATGTATATATTGTACCCATCAAATAACCCTCTAGATGTTTATGGTTTTGTCCATAGGTATGTGCTAGTCTCACTTTTGGTAGAGAAGCTTCTTTTTGCAGATGGCAGTGACTACTGAGGGGACTCAAAACTCGCCTAAGTCATAAGAAAAGGAACTATTGCTTGGCACTGAATGAAACATCTCTATTACACACCCTCCCATGCTTAGGGAACACTGTGGAAGAGGTCACAAAAGGAATGTGAGTCAGGGTGGAAAGGAGTGCTTCGAAACACTATATTCTACCACTGAGCTATACTCCCTCAAACACTGTACTTCGGACATGAAGTGGCTGCTCCATTTATGACCCCACATTGACTGTCATTACCTGCACAAGACCTGCATAATACTGGGCCCATCGACATACTATCATGGCTGGTGGAGGAGAGGGAAAAGGGAGAAAATGCCATCAAAGTAGAAGAGGTACTAGTTGGAAAGAAGGTGTTCAATGGGTAGGGAATAGGGGACTTGGAGGGAGAGGGGACAAAAGAAGGTAACAGGAGGAGATGATGGTCAAAATACATTATATAAAAGCCGGGCGTGGTGGTGCACGCCTTTAATCCCAGCACTCGGGAGGCAGAGGTAGGATGATCGCTGTGAGTTCAAGGCCAGCCTAAGGCTACATAGTGAATTCCAGGTCAGCCTGGGCTAGAGTGAAACCCTACCTTGAAAAAACAACAAAAAAATTATATACATGTATAAAAAATGTCAATAAAAAGTTTCCTAAAAGTTAAAAAAAAATAGAAGAGAAAAAGTCATTTTTTTGTCCCCACCACACATCATAACATTTTTTAAAGAAAAATTCTTTCCATTTGCCCCAGGTTGTAAAATGAGCAACAGTTATGAATAAAGGCATTGCTGAAGACTAGGTAAAACAAAAGTAAACTGACCACAAAATAGAAACAATAATTTAAAGACTGTCTGCCAGAGAATTCTAATAAGAGACTTCCCATAGCTACTTCCCCACCCCTACATCCCATACCAAATATGGAACCTATTAACACTATGTCAAAACCTTGATTATGTAACTCTGTAGGTTTTATAAACCTAGTTGGATATATTGAGTAGTTTTTAAAAGATACTCTCAAATTTTAATTCTTTATTCTTCTCAAAGGTAAAAGGAACAAAATTAAAATAGAAGCTTCCTGCAATGTAACTAACTTCCTATTTCTCTCAATTGTATACTGGAGCAGAGTGAAATTACACTAGGAAATTTGATAAGATTATATGATTCCATAAACTGCATGAGCCTATACATTAATTTTTATATTTCTAACACAGAATGAAACCTTTCAAAATCAAAACTTTCATTCCTATGCTATGTATTTTTTGAAGTTTTTATAATCTCATGCATGTATATAATATAGTTTGATTGTATTCAGCTTCCCGTTACTCTTGTCTCTCTCATTCCTCCTGAACTTCTCTCCTCTCCCCTCTCCCCTCTCTTCTCCTCCTCTCCCCTCTCGTCTCCTCTCCTCTCTTCTCTTCTTCTGTTTTCTTTTTCGACCCAATGAATTTAGTTGACTTAGGGTTGCTTTCATGAGTATAGGAGTAGTTATTTATCAGAGCCCAGGTAATTTCCATGGCTCCATCTCTGAAGACAGTATCTCCCTCCCACAGCAATCATTAAGCCAATAACTAGCGCCTTAGTGAGGAGTAGAGTCCCTTATCCAGGACTTAATGTTACAAGGGCTCAATCTTCTGCATATCTTGTGCAGGTAGCCACAGCTGCTCTGAGCTCATGAATGCAATGACCATTCCATGTCTAGCAGACAGTGTGTCACGGTGGCCCTCCCTATCCTCTGGCTCTTATATTCTTCCCACCCCTTTTCCACAATGCTTCCTGACTCTCAGCGGGGGTGAAATAAATACACTCAACAGTCAGTCTCATAATTTGACCAGTTATGTGTCTCTGCAGTAACTGCAGCCTATAGCAAAAAGAAGTGTCTCTCTGACCAAGAACAGCACTAATCTATGGCACAAAATACCCATTTAGCAAAACAATAATAACTTCCCTACCAGT
This sequence comes from Zapus hudsonius, assembly GCA_004024765.1. Lineage (NCBI taxonomy): Eukaryota > Metazoa > Chordata > Mammalia > Rodentia > Dipodidae > Zapus > Zapus hudsonius. The sequence goes on along the minus strand of PVHP010010227.1, from coordinate 17,642 downwards.
ACCTCCCAGCAATGAGCTTTGACCAAGTTTACAGCACCAGGTATGAATTCCCTCCTGTGAAATGGGCCTCATATCCAAACAGAAAGTGGACAATCACCCTAAAAACATGCTATTACACTAGAGGGCAAATCAGGCTGGTAGTAAGTATAACTTGCCTATTCCCACACTATATTATCTTGACACTAATAATGGTTACCAAATTTCATCTATTAAGTGTTATCACCAGATATAGCATAACTGAAGTTAGCCAACTAGAAATAATATTTTTAAAATGTGGGACTGTAAAACTATTATTTTTCCTTATTCCTACTATTATTTCACATCATCTTCTTCATCAAGGGGTATCATCTATAAAGTACAACCAAAATGTTTATATCTACTTGTCTTAAATGTCAATATGAAAATCAAGTTTCTATGCATATTTCAACCAAATTTGTGTACATAGGTTATGACAAATCATAAGTTTTTTGATGTACATTTGTGTGTGTGCATGCATTTTTGAATGTGTGTGGGTGAACATGTAGCTGTGGGTACTCATGCACATGTGCATGCATGCATGTGGAGACCAGAGGTTGACATCGGGTGCCCTCCTCAGTTGCAATCCACCTTCTTTTTTATGATAGCATCACTCATTGAACACAGAGCTCACAGATTCTGCTAGTCTAGCCAGTCAGTGAGCTCTAAGAATAAATCCTCCTGTCTCTGCCCCCCTAGCACTGGGATTAAGGGCACCTGGCATTTTTTACCTGAGTTTTGAGGATCCAAATCCAGGTCCTCACGTTTACATGGCAAGCGCTTTCCACACTGAGCTATCTTGATAGCCTTGTCATGAAGTTTTAAACTTCTGTCCTATGCAAAGTACTTGGGACATGGTAGGAGCTAAACTGACTGCTACCAAGGATTATCACAGTTCTTAGGTAACAATCAGAAAAACAAAAGAGAAGGAAATGTTCAAATTATGTCAGAAGAAAACCGATGTAGTCTTGGGATTTTATTACTTAGAAACTGACTAACAAGGAAGAGTCACTGAGAGCCAGGGGATGAAGTACTGCTGGTGCTGATGCCTAGTTCCCTAGTGAGGGGTAGTGCACAGCTCAAGGCACACAGAAATGATATAAGCTACAGGACCAGCGGGAAACATGTAGGAAGTCTTTCCAAAAGCCTGTTATATATGCCCATTTCCCCACACATCACAAAACAAGTACCTGGTTACTGCAAATCTAAGGCAGTTTTTGTTATTGTTTTTTTTTAACCCAAGGAAATATTTTTGACTCAAGATCATTTGCCTAACCCATGGACAAATAAAAACATGTACTATCATAGTGGTATGGAAACTAGCCTGGGATATTTGGTATTTCTGTTGAGAAAGCTATGACAATAAAAGAAAAGATAGCAAGCCCCTTGTTTCTCATTTCCATCTTCCTAGTCTTCTCAAATCTATAAATTCAGAAAAAATATTTTGTTCAGGAAGAGGCTATCTGACTTGAACTCTAAAACAGTGAAGTTAGAAGTATTTTCAACACCTATGTTGGTATCTGGACTAGTCCTGTAACTACTGTGACCAAAACACAATGCCAGGGACCTCGGAGGCCGGGTTTGAAGACAGCTTCCACTTTCATACACTTGTAATCCCTCCCTCCTGAAACCCATCTGTTATAACTAGGAAGCGCAAACCACCATGAATGTCTACATGGAAAAGAACTGGGACAACAAAACTGAGCCATCCCAGATGTCCAAGTCAGGCCTCCAGAAGGATGTAGCTACTGCCAATATGGAGCAGATCTGACGGCTAAGTCACTAAATTTGATAATGGTTTAACAGGAAGTAATAAACGAAACACCTTTCTCTTTCACTCTCCTCCCTTTCTCTTCCTCCTTCCCTCTCTCTTCTTCCAGTATCCACCCCCCATTTCTCTCCCTCTTTATCTCTCATTCACACATGTTACTTTTATGTAGCCTAGGCTGGCCTAAAGCAGGCAATCGTGCTGCCTCAACTTCCCAAGTGCTAAAGTCATAGGTGGATGCCACCATACATAGTCCAAAACACTATCGTTATCAAACATTTACATTATGTTAATTCTTACTGGAAACTATTAGGTTGATCAAAGATATAAACCATCTAAGAATTAAAATTTTCCTCTGAAAATCTGTAATGAAACTCCTTGAATTGTCCAATGAAGATGATTATATTGCACTATTACATACTTTTTGTTTAATCCTTATTGTTAATAATGAAAGACATTGTGAAATAACTGGCTAGAATTCAAAGTTTGGAGAAGTCCATGGCCACAGAACAAAACAAAACTCACTGACTAATAACCATTGTATCATAAATGCCACACTTAATCAGTAGAGCAAATACCACAACTGCCACTATCTTATATCTTATATAAAGGATTTGATTTTTGAAGGGCAAGCAAGCAAAGTTAATTGAAAAGCAAAATTAAAGTAACAGCTCCCTGCAACAGGTCAGGGTCTTGAAAACGGTTGCCCTAGGATTTTATTCTTAGGGTGTAAATAACTTTACTGCATACATACATATCTCCTGGTGTCAATTATCAGTTTTCCTGAGATGTCCAATTATTTTTTTAATTTCTGCTAAGAAAATTGATTCTTCCTATATTAAACTAATTTTCCTATATTCAATCTTTAAATTTTTAATACAGTTAGCATTTTTTTATACTTTGGGTATGTGTGCATGTGTGCAGGCATATGCATGCCACAGCCCACATGTGAACGTCAGAGGTTAACTCTCAGAGACTGGTCCTTTCTTTCCACCTTGTTTGAAGCAGGAGCTCTTGTTCACAGCTCCCATCATAGGGATAGCTAGTTTTTGAGCTTCCAGGAAATTCTCATGTCTGCCTCCTATCTCACTGTAGGTGTGATGGGATTACAAATCCTGACATAACTTCTGACTTTTGAATGGGGTTGCTTGCAAAATCAAGCACTTTATCCACTGAGTGATCTCCCCAGTTTATAATTAGCATTAAAAATTTATAAAAGTCAAAACAGTAAAAAATTAAATCTTCAGAGAAAACAAAGTTTTTAAAGTTCTTTAATACTATAATAGATTTTTATCTGTCTAGGATTAAGTAACATTAATAAGGATTAGGGAATAAACCATATTTTAGAGTCCCTCCACAACATTACACAAGCTGAATAAAATATGAAATGCAAAATAAAAATTTATTATACTATTGGACATTTTCAAACAACATAACACCTTAATGTTTCAGTAAGGACATGAAGACCAGAAAATCAATACATACAATACCCATGCTGTCTTGAAACAGGATGAATACAAATTGCATTCATAGTTAATATCTACAAAATTAATAATTTTTATTAATTTGGTGATAAAATGCAGAACACAATTATATATGCAGTCTTTTCAAATTGACTCCATATTAGGGGAACCTACAAACTTTTCTACAAAAGTAGACACAACAGATTTGGTAGTATATAATAACACCAGCAAGAACACACTTTCATCCACCACACAACCACAAAGCATCACACCCATAGTATGAGAGAGAATGCTTTTAAAAACAAACATTCAACTTCTGAAGCATGTGTTATTTTAATATCAACAAGAAGTGTTCATCTCACAATCCATGTTGCTTTTATTAAAAGAAATTTAATTTGTCAAGAAATTGTATATGATTTTAGAAGGGTTGCCTGAATGCTAACTCAAAGAATCTTAGAGAAATCCAAGGGCCAGAACAGAAGCTTTAGGAAAAGGAACCTATAAAGCTAAAAACCACACCTTACAGCTCTGCTTTCTGAAGGCAATCAATCATCTGTTGTCACTTCATTTGTTACATTTGCTCACTGGCTTCCTAACTTACCATGCTATGGCCCACGATGGTTATTCTATTGTGACATTTCTGGTGCTCTGCCCCAAACCTGCATTTCCCTATTTTCCAACTCTAAATTCTTTAAATAAACCTGCCTGCCCCTAATTTCCTTATTGTGACCCTGACTATAATTGATTGGTTGGTCAGCCCAGAGACTGGCTGTCCTTGAAATAGATGTCTTCCCTTCTGTTGCGGTCAGCTTCTTAGCTACTGCAAAGAAAGCACCCAAACATAAGCGGCTTGTGGAGGAATGGGTTTATTTGGCTTACGGACTCAAGGGGAGACTCCATCCTGGCAGGGAAAACGATGGCATGAGCAGAGGGGTGGACATCACCTCTGCCACAGCACTGGAAATAGCGGCAGGAAGGTGTGCCAAACACTGGCAAGGGGAAGCTGGCTTATAACCCCATAAGCCCGCCCAACAACACAGCTCCATTGAGGTTGTAAAATCCAAACTACCATCAGCTGAGGATTGATCTATCAGAACACATTCATTTGTTTGTGGGGGACACCTGGATCAAGCCATGACAGTCCGCCCCTGGCCCCCACAAACTAATAATCATACATGATGTAAATACAATGCATTCAGCTCAACTCTTAAGTCCCTACAGCTTTCAACTGAGACATAATACCAAAAATAAACCCATAATGGCACAGAACATTTACACTGCAAAACATGAGGCACAGTAAAAACAGATTGAACCAATACAAGATTTAAAATAATCAGGGCACCATCAATCCCTAACTCCAACTTCAATGATTCTAATCAATAACAAGTCTCTTGGAGATTCAATTCCGCCCCTCCAGCTCGGCTACTCACAGTCCGGGAAAACTTCACCCAGTGCTGGCAGCTCACCTTGGCACCTATCCATAGTCCTGGTATCTTATTGGGTCTCCACTGCAACCCACAGTTCATCCTCATGGCTCCATCCAGGCTTCCATGCAGGCAACCTAGCACACCTGATTCACACGCCGATGGCCATTTTTCAAAAACAAAACTGTGTTGCAAATCCAAGGACCCTCTCTGCATTTGTTCTACTCCACAGAACCAGGTGGGCTAGCAGTTTGTTAATCCAGGGGGAAACAAAGCATTCAGGCCCCTTTACTTCAAAGGATCTGCATTCTTCCTGTTGTTCCAATGCAGACCAGCTGGCCGAGTCTCAATGGTTGTAATCTCTTAAACAATTGCAGGTGAACAGCAGCAGCTTCGACCCAAAGATCTTTCTTTTTGTGCCATCTCCATCTGCTCACACCAGTCCATCTTTATGTAAAACAACCCTGCACATGTTCCCATGACACAGGCAGGCAGAACGCAGCAAGCCTCTCACACAAACTGCTTCTGACACAGTCCTGACAAAATTCTTTCACCCTCGTAAGCCAAACCTCACAGTCCATAGTTCTTCCATGAAGCTGTGCTCACAGCACTGCGAGGCATCTCTTAGGACAAGGTTTCAAATCCTTCCATATTCCTCCTGCAGATCACTTCCAAAAGGTCCAAAGCCATAGAATCAGGGTTCCAGCAGCAACAGATGACCCCACATCCTAGTACCAAACCTGTTGTGGTCAGCTTTCTAGTTGCTGCAAAGAAAGAACCCAAACATAAGCGGCTTGTAGAGGAATGGGTTTATTTGGCTTACGGACTCAAGGGGAGACTCCATCCTGGCAAGGAAAACGATAGCATGAGCAGAGGGGTGGACATCACCTCTGCCACAGCACTGGAAACAGCGGCAGGAAGGTGTGCCAAACACTAGCAAGGGGAAGCTGGCTTATAACCCCATAAGCCCGCCCCCAACAACACAGCTCCATTGAGGTTGTAAAATCCAAACTGCCATCAGCTGAGGATCGATCTATCAGAACACATTCATTTGTTTGTGGGGGACACCTGGATCAAACCATGACACCTTCCTTCAACATCTGAGAACAAGGCTATGGACTCAAATGGATGCAAGTTTATTTAGGAGGAGGTTTTTATGAGCAGAAATGGTAAGCATCATCTATTATTTATGTAGGTATACTAACCCAGAAAAAGATCTAGCAAGTAAATATACTAATGGAAAAGAAATCTAACAAGCTATCAGAATACAGCATTTCGATCGGGGAAGCCTAAAATTTTATAACTTTCCTTTAGCAACCAAGTTTCACATTAAGAGTTCATATTAAGCTAGAAATCAGAAAAAGAAAAAAAAAAAAAAACAGTTTCCTGGGCTGGGGAGATAGCTCAGGGAGTAAGAGTGCTTGCAATGCAAGCATAAGGGCCTGAGTTCAGTCTCCAGAAACCACATGAAGAGCTGGTGTGGCCATACATATAACCCCAGTCCTGTGATACACTGAGGCAGGAGAATGGCTAGAGCTCACTGGTCAGCCAATCTGACCAACCCTCCCCCCAAAAGAAGAAAAAAAAAGAATCTCTAGATTCAGTGAGAGACTATCTTAAAGAAACAACATGGAAGAGTGATAGAGGAGGACACTTGATAGATTCCTCTGGGCTCCACATGCATGCATATGGGGTACAGACATCTACATACACAATATATGCACATACTACACACACATATGCCCGCCCCTCACTGCAAAAACACAGCAGTTTCCAAGTTAGTGTAATCTTATACTAAAAAGTTAATTAGATCTTATGCTAAAAAGTTAGATATTATACTAAAACATATATGAGTAAATGAACAAACATATATCTTTGCTAAATTACTTTTCCAGATTTTGTTTGTTTGGGTTTTTAAAAATATTTGTGCTTATTGACATGGGAGAGAGAAAGAGAGAGGATGAATGAGAATGAGCACACCAGGACCTAACAAACTCTAGATGCATGCACCACTTTGTGCGTCTGGCTTTATGTGTGTACTGGGGAATCAAATCTGGGCCAGCAGGCTTTGCAAGCCTTCACTCATTGAGCAATCTCCCCATCCCAAGTTGGGCATTTCTGTGGCAAGGTCTCACTCTAGCTTAGACTGATTTGGATCTCTGTTTCCCAGGCTGGCATCAAACTCAGCAATCCTCCTACCTCCTCAGCTTCCTGGGTGCTGGGACTAATGGCATGAGCCACCAAATCCAATTGAATTCCTAGTTTTTAATATTAACATTTACCTCATTAACTCTGTGGCAGTTACCTTCTCATTGATGGGACAAAACACCCCACCAGAAGCAGCTTATGAGAGGGAAGAGTTTATTTCAGGCTTACAGCTTAAAGGGGAAGTTTCATCATGGTGTGAAGTTTCAAGCATGGCACGAGCAGTAAACTGTCACATCAGAGTGAAAATAGTCTAAGTCCTGGTCTTAGAGATGGGCTAATAAATAGCTTCTCTGCCTTTTGGCTAAGATCAAGTGTAGTATCTGTTCTTATCAGAGATGAGCTAATAAACCTCAAGGTCCACCCCCAGTGACACACTTCTTCCAGCAAGGCTCCACCTCCCAAATTGCCATCAGCTGGGGATTGAGTATGAGGCTTAATCACAAACACATGAGGCTATGGGAGACATTTCACATTCAAACTACCAACCTCTCCAAGGTAGGTGACATCATAACATGCAATAAAAGTCATCTTAAAATTTGTACTAAAGAAAAAGTAAGGAATCAGAGTAGGACAGACATGTTGTAAAGCCACCCATGTGTAAGTGTTAGTGTAATAAATAATTGACTTTTCCTAAACTGGACACAGTCTAAGTATAGGGATCCTCAAACTAAGTTGATAGCCATAGTAAAAATCCTTATCGTTGGTTGACGAGATGGCTCAGTGGTTAAGGTACTTGCCTGCAAAGTCTAACAATCCAGGTTCAATTACACAGTACTCACGTAAAGCCAGATGCACAGTAGCACATGTATATGGAGTTCATTTGCAGCAGCTAGAGGTCCTGGGGAGCCCATTCTCTCTCTGTATCTGTCTCTATCTCTCTGTGCTTACAAATAAACAAATAAAAATATTTTTTAATTATTTTAAATAAATAAACAGCTGGGCATGGTGACACAAGCACTCAGGAGGCAGAGGTAGGAGGATCACCATGAGTTCAAGGCTACCCTGAGACTACATAATGAATTCCAGGTCAGCCTGGGCTAGAGTGAGACCCTACCTTGAATAACCAAAAAAATAAAAATAAACAAATAAAATAATAAATAAAAAGCCATAATCTTAATAAATTTAGCATGGGAAAAGATAGGACTCTGTGCTAATAAAGGTTTCAGTAAGATAAAATAGAAACATCTGAATAGATAATAGAGAAATATCAAGGAAGAAAACATTAAATGTTTCTAAGAATTAATTACCAAAAAGAATCTAGTAGCCCAAGAAGACAATACAGAAAACAAAATAATTTTGATGAAGTGAATCACTGAAAGTCAAATTTTCACTGAGCTTTAATGGATAGAAGAGTGAAGCAATGATGTAGGTAATGTATTTCCAATTATGAAGGTAAGAAGAAAATACTATTTGTGCCTATTGTAAACAAAGATAATACCACTAAGGGTGAAATGTTCATGTTGCACTTTCTCATTAACAAACTAAGGGTTAAATTATTTATAACCAGATGACTTGCACCTCTATGGCCTCTTTCTGCCTTTATGGTTATATTCCAACACACAAATGATTATATAACTAATCAGCATTACTTAAGGAAAACATTGTAAGAATGGTTACTGTAATTCCTTCAGTGAATTCGTGCATATTTTACTTTATTGGCATTAAGTAGATAAAATAACTTTGAACTTAAAGTACTTTAAAGTTTCTTTTAAACTATCCAACAACCTAAATTAAGCACTGTTTCATGTAGAGATCATGTCTATAAGATGTTAAAAACTGGGACACTGAGTGGTGGGCAAAATAGTTGGCATTGCAAGACTACAAAGAAGTTTTTGTACTAGAATATTCTTCCCATTCAAGATAACAAATGTATGTTTTCATTAAAAATAAAGTTCTGGGGCTAGGGAAGTGACTTAGTTGGTAGAATGCTTGCCTAGCCTGGGTTCAATCCCCAGTAACATAAAATAAAATGAAATTCTGAATTAAAAATAAAGCTCTAGGGGTTGAAGAGATGACTCAGCAGTTAAGGTGCTTGCCTTTGAGCGGTGCAATTCCCCAGTACCCACGTAAGCCAGATGGAGTAAGCATGTATCTGGAGTTCATTTGTATGTAGTAAGCATGCATCTGGAGTTCATATGTATGTAGTAAGCATGCATCTGGAGTTCATTTGCAGTGGCTAGAGGCTCTGGTGCACCCATTCATATTCATTCATTCTCTCTCTCTCTGCAAATAAATAAAACATGTTTTAAAAACAAAAAAATAAAGCTCTTTCAAGAGGCTGAGGACATAGCTCAGTGGTAGAGTGCTTGACTAACATGCAGAAGGACCTGAAGTTGATCCTCAAGACAGGAAAAAAACAAAAGAAGTCAAAACAAAGCTCTAGCCAGGAAACTTCCATTTTCTTCATGAAAACACACACACACACACACACACACACACACACACACACACACACACACACGAGCACACATAAAATTAAAAAATAGGAACTTCCATTATCTTACCAGAGGACATCTGACATATGGGACTCAGTAGCTAACTTTTAATTTTTAGTTAAATAAACTATAAAAATATCTGGGGAACCTAAGGAGAAAATATTTTCTTTTTATTTTTAAAAGGACATAGAATTAATTTTAAAGCACAGTTATTTGCTCCAGAAAATGTTAATAATTTCACTACCTGTATTTTATTTTACCGTTACTGGTAAGTTGTTTTTTTTTTTTTTTTTTGAGACAAGGGTCTCATGTAGCCCAAGCTGTTCGCAAACTTTCAGCCATTATCTTATCTCAGACACCCTAGTGCTGGAACTATAGATGTGCACTACTGTACCCAGCTCATAATTTTAAAGTTTATTTTTTGAAGTCTTATTTATTTAGTTCTTTTGAGGCAGGGTCTCACCTTATCCCAGGCTGACCTGGAACTAACTCTGTAGCCCAGGCTGACATCAAATTCATGGCAATCTTCCTACCTTAGCCTCCCAAGTGCTGTAATTAAAAGCATGAGTCACCATGGCCAAAGAAGTCATATGTTTTTCAACTAAAAATTAGATAATAATTTTGATCTTGGTTTGTTGTTCAGTAGTGTGCTTGCTTATTATTCCCAGCACTACAAAAATAAAAATAAATTTTAAAATTATATAGTAATTTTAAAGCTTAAAATTGACTTAGGAATTGCAGTCAAAATTCAGTTCAGATATTATTAGCAATAATGCATATAATATCTGATAAATATTTGTTGAATTAAAGAATTAATTTCCCGTCACAATGCTTGTTAATTTTAGCCTCTGCTCTCCATCTCCACAGCAACTCCCCAAGTATGGGCTTTATTGCCTCGGCACAAGCTGCTCTCGGCAGCTTCCTGATCCCAAACTCCTCCCTTCTGCAGTGCACCTTGCATCCTCCTGCCAAGCTAATCTTCCTGAAACATCATGCTTCCCTGAACATACACATATCAGATCTTCCATACCAAACTCCCCTAGAAGACAGCCATAGTTTGCCTCTCTAAACTTCCATTTGTGTATTCTCTAAAATATGCAAAGCCATTCCAACTTCCATGTCTGCCATGCTTCTTTTTTCTGTCTCCCTTTTACTCGTCAGCATTTGAGGTGTGTGGGTCGTGAGAACATAGAACTGCATCTGTGAGCCACACAGCATCATCTGAGGGTTTCAAACACTGATTGAATGAGTAATATAGATTACCATGGGGAAAATCTCTTCTTAGAAATGAGTCCACTAGCCAGGCGTGGTAGCCCACGCCTTTAATCCCAGCACTTGGGAGGTGTGAGTTCAAGGCCACCCTGAGACTACATAGTGAATTCCAGGTCAGCCTGAGCTAGAGCGAGACCCTACCTTGAAAAACCAAAAAAAAAAAAAAAAGAAAAGAGTCCACTAATTTATATATTTCATAAAATATAATATAAACAAATAATTTCAAATGTAATATTGGGTAGAAAGCTTTAAGAGCAATTACTGGCTAAAACAGGATTTTCCAAAATGTTTGTGTCATTTTTACAAAATATAATTATAGTACATATTAAAATGATTGCCTCAGGAAATCAAAGTCCTGATGAAAGACACAAAAACTGTAAGTCTATGTTGACAGGTGTTAAGAGATTGCTATAAAATTTTGAACTATAAAAATTATCTCCAGAGTATTCATTGATATTACTATACAAATTCATGGCAAGTAGCATAGTGATTAGGAATGCCTTTTATATATTCACTAGGCCAAGATCTCAAATTGACAGATTTGTTATTCAATACCTGTCAGGCTTACAATTCATCCAGACTATAGGCTGGCAGCACCAGAGTGAGAACAAAGAAAGAGGTGAGGAGTAAGCAAAAACAGACATAGACTGGGAGATTGTATGAAGGAAAAATGCATTTAATTTTTATACTTAAAAATATTTAATTTTATTAATTTTAAAAAGTCAACATTACTGCATGTTCAAATTCAACATTAATAATTCAGTAAGTCCTTGACTGCTTACTGATACAATTTGAATTTTTTAAGACAAGGTCTCATTATACAGATATGGCTGGCTTTGTATAACTTAAAAGTATTTTATTACTTTGCACTATTGGCAGAAGAACATTAAAATCTGATCAGTATCCTTAAGGAGCATATAATCCAGATGTCAAAGAAAGTGAAGGAAATAAAGGAAGAAAAACATTAATCAAGGTAGTACCAGATATTCTGTGAAAGACAGTTTATAATAATTATAAGTGCTAGAATCATGATAAAATTATGAGATATTTAAAAACCAGTAATTTAAAACAAGAAGTCTGCTGACTATGTGGCTACATAACAGGATGCCTATCTATTGAGAAATAAACACAACAAGTACTATGAACACTTTTATCTACTATCTTTACTAATATTTTCCTTTATTGGAGATTTTTTATTACTACACTTAAATTTTTATACAATAGAAACAGCAGTTCTAAAAACTTTACTCCTAATTTTTTTGTGCCAGGCATGGTACACATTGTAAATACACACCTCTAATCCCAGCTCTCAGGAAACGGAGGCAGGATAGAGAATTCAAGGACAGCTGAGTCTACAGAGTGAGACCTTGTCCTAAAATGAAAAGGGTTAGCCTCCGCTAGTGGTCTTTTTAAGTTTCTTGATAGGCTGAATGTGATCAAAATATAATGTATACATGTATAAAAAGTCATGGTGAAGCCCATTATTATGTATAATTAATATATGCTAACTAAAAGTGATTTTATAAGTTCGTTGAGAACTCCAAAGAGTGGTTATACTAACTTTTGTGTCAATTTTGAACATATTTCGAATTTTTAAAGGCAAACTTTTAAATATTCATCTTTTAAAGAAAAAGATAAAATGTTAAATCTGTTGTATGCCAACCTAATATTCATATTAAATTCTTATTTAAAATACCAACTTTCCAGGCCATAGATATGGCTCAGTGGCTAAGAGTGCTTGCAGTTTGAGCTTGCCGCTCTGGCCAGAGACCCCCCAAGTTTGATTCCCCAGAATCCAAATAAAAACCTGGGTGTGGTCACATATGTGTGGAGCTCCAGTCAACAATGGACAGAGACTGGAGAATTGCTGGGGCTTGCTAACAGACAGCAGCTATGGACTGAGAGACACCATTTCAAGCAAAATGTGGAGAAGCAGTAAGAGAAGGCCACCCAATGTTCTCTTCTGGCCTCTGATGCATGCACAAGGGGCACATGCATCTACATACCTTACATCATACACACACCACATACACATATACTCTATACACACATGAAAAATAACAATTCTCTAATCAAAAGATAGTACTGAGTTGAGTGGGTTTGTTTCATATGTTGAAAACTTTAGTAGTTTAACAGATGATAGATGCTTATGAGTGCTTTTGAATTTAAACTGATACAATTTTCTTGTGTTGTGTTTTTTGAGACAGGGTCTTGCTATATATAGCCTAGGCTGACCTGTAACTTTCTATATAGCTCAGGCTGGGCTTCAACTCTCTGACTCTCAAGGTATTACAGATATAGTACAATGGCTAAACTAATATGATTCTTTTGTTATTGAGGAAGGAGGGATGGAGGGAGGGGAGAGAGGGAGGGAAGAGGGAGGAAGAGAAGGAGGGAGAGGAGAAAGGGAGGGTAAAAAAAGAAGTCAGGAAGAAGGGGAAAGTGGGAGAATGGGAGAGAGAGATCTGCTGATGGCAGGCAGCAAGTTGCCAGGTTGCGAACTACAGGAGCAAAGAAAGAACACAGTACAATGAGCACTGAAGGGAAAGTCTAGCTCATCACACCCAGCACTGCCACTTGTTTGCATCTAAGTTTGATGAAACTCTTGATTTTAATAGTTGCCTCAATTGGAATGAAGGAAAAGGCCTAAGAAAATGTAGCATTGGAAAAGCATGTGTTTAGCATGTATGTAGTCCTGGGTTTAATCCTTAGCACCCCCCCTCAAAAAAAAAAAAGGTTATCACTAGCTTTATCACAGTGCCACATATCAATAACAAGGGTGCTTCCAAAATGTCCAGTTGTTTAGGTTTACTTGTCTCCCCTAATAGACTATGAATCTCATATTCACTTTAAAAGCCAAAATTTAATGGAAATTCTTACTTCCTCATACATTCAAATTGTTTGTTTCTTTTGCTTTGCTTGATGATAAACAGAGTTTTGCCTTCCTCTGTGTCTGAGATGTTTATTCCATTCTGTAGATAATTTAGTTTCCCCTGCTTTCAAAACTCTAGTAAATGGCCTCCAACTGGCAAAAGAAGTGCTTCACTCTTGTACATATTCAAAACTTGGTTTTCAGCAAAGAATCTCAAAAACATTGAACAGTGCACTATTTGGTGGACTTAACTTCAAAACAACAAAGAGAAATGAATGGTAAAAGCTTGCACACGGTTAGCATGTGGCTAAACCAGGTAATGAATAAAGTGCCAGCACAACTGTGGCATCGCAGCATGGATGCTGATATGAGAGTATGGAACTATCAAAGCAAGGGCATGAGCCACAAGATGCTGTATGACCCCTGCTGACTACAGCAGGGACAGAAAATGCAGCTGATGTGGTGAGCAGGCAATTAGCTCAAACTAACATCACACTAAAAAGATCTTATTCTGTCCTCCTGTTGGCAAAGGCTCTTGAGCATGTAAGAACACAAATGTCCATAAACATTTTTTTCCTTGACAGACCAAACAAACTCAATTAAACTAAAAGTTAGCCAGCTACTTGCCATTAGCTATATTGGGGGAGATGGTGGAAGTGGCAAGTAGTTATTACTCTCTCCATTGAGCTATTATCCAAATTTTGCTCTCTCATGTCTTGCCTAAAGGAAACCTAAAACGTCTGCAGGTGTTTACATTAAGCTTGGAAACCTGTTTCTTGGTCATAGGCAAAGTACCCCTGAGCACACATGGCATTGATGTTATGTTATGTGAGGACTTCAGTAACCAAGTACTACAGAGTGTGTGGCTCAATACAGAAGTGCATGTTCTCACAGCTCCCCAGGCTAGGAGCCCGAGATCCAGATGTCAGCAGGGCTGGTTCCTGCTAAGAGATAGGAAGGAGGCCTTTTTCTTTGGTGGGTAGATAGCTGTCTTCACCCCAAGTCTTCACACTGTCTTCCCTCTGTATTAGTCTTGTCCAAGTCACCTGTTCATTCAAAAGCCCCAGTCATATTAGATTAGGGCCCATTCTGATGATCTCATTTTAACTTAATTACTTCTAAAAAGGTCCTGTCACCAAATACAGTTCCATTCTGAGATACTAGGGGTTAGAACTTCAGCATATATTTTGAGGCAGCCCATAACAACAGCGAAGTTCCAATCAACTATCCAGCCATCAATGTACCTCCTCTTCTCTTGACCTAAGCATGCCTCAATGTCACCCACTTATTCATAAACTACTAAATATCTATTAGGTCCTAGATGCTATATTTGCACAGTGAATATGATAATCATAGTCTCTTAGTGTAGATCAGTACACATAAACCACAGCAGAAGTAAGTGTCCCTTAATCCCTTTTGAAATAAATCAAGATAAATCAGCATCTGAGCCATCAAATAAATGAAATGCCATGAGCAAAATGAGAATGTAAAAGCAAACACTATGTTCTGATCACTGTACTATCATTCGCCCTTTCCTCTATTTCCCAAACATAATAGTATACAAAAATACACTTTCCAAAGCACAGCTCTACTTTAATTCCTCGAAGCTTTTTGCATTCTAAGTGGTACTTTTCACTGATGCAATATTGGGGACAAAGGAAGACAGAAATGTCAAGAGAACCAAATTCCAATTAACTTGTGGGTTGATGTTTCAGCGTGAGTCACTGCCCTTTAACAAGCTGGAATGAGACTAAACCATTAAAGAAGTCTGCCAATAGAGACCCAGATGTTCAATGGAAAATGGTGGGCAACAAGGGAGGAACAATGAGAAAATACAAGCAAGCATCACTAATGACGGCAATGCCTACTAAAAGGACATAATTTTAAAAAGGCAACAGATTTGGGGTGGTAATGTAGCTCAGTGGTAGAGAATTTTCCTGGATTCAATAATCCCCACTATGAGGAGAAAAAAAAGCAACTGATCTTGACTATTCAAAGTTCTATTAAATTCTTTTTCCCCAGTCAGAAACCTAGTGGATCTCATTAATACAGTTGTTTTTCTTGCTTTAAAAAAGTTACAGCAATGAAAGCATGTAGATTCATATTAACTGGCATAAAAGTCAATGTGATTTAGCAGAAGATGAATTATCAACTTATTCTTAAAATAAAGTGTTTTTATAATATTGTCTTATACCAATATGACAAAATATACTGCAAATGCTGTTTTATAGCTGATTATGAAACTAGAATTGGCACAGCAAAAATTGTTATCTTGGTTGCATCCAAAGTACTAAAAAGTCCTATAAGAACTGTTCTCTAAAATATTTTAACATTTCTTTTTCAAATATGCTTGGACCCTTTAACTAATAACTAATTCCTGACTGGTGGAATTTCAATTCAATAAATCACATTATGTTATAATAAACTGGAGCTTTATAACCTAGTGACATGAAGAAGATCTGCTCTGGGTGCCACCTTATGAGCTCAGTATTATTTCAATGAGGAGGCTGGCCTTTCTGAGGAGCTACCCAAAAATGTATAAGCATTTATAGTTCTCAGTCAAAATTACAAGCTTTACTCTTGTTTTTCTTCCCAAGATCTTTCTAGGCCTATCTTTCACCTCTTTTCAACTTACCACTATTATGATAAAAAGAATGTTTCATTGACAAATAACAGCAACTGTTAACAATCAAATATTATAAATATGATGGGAAAGCATTCTTTTATAGAACAATTTAAATAGGAAATATAATTAGCACAAATTACAACAAGCATAACTAAAATTTATCTTCCATTCTTTTCTGTAAGGAGAGGAAGCACACCTTATATTCCTCCTGAAACACCCACCACAGTGTTTTAATATATTTCAATAAATAGACAAAGCAGCAGGCACAAGGAAAAGAATGAGAGCTGAGATTTAAAAAAAAACACTTCATGATCTTTTCCAGCAAGTTCCTTAAACTACAAGGCCTCAGCTTCCTCAACTGTGAAAAGTGGGTAATGACTACCACATAGGAACATTTTAGAGATTAAAAATAACACAAACAAAGCACGGGCACGGTGGAGATGCTCAGAGAGAGTTAGCTCTAACAAGAACTTCACCATTTGGATAACTGAGAATGCATTTCAGAATTTACAGCTCGTAAAAGAGGGTGTGGCCAGAAGGTTTCATCAAATTCTAATGTCTTCCAGCTCACCTTTTACACTTTCAGTGTGATTCTCATCCTCTCCCTTCCGCAGCCTTAACAAATAGCAAACCTGCCAGCTTTCATCCTCTCACTTTGCAGCAAGTGTCTTCCCTGCCAAAATCCTATTTCCTGCATGTGCATGTGCACTGCATGTGTACATGGTGAGGAGGCATGTCAGGGTCTCTTGCCACTGCAAATGATCATCAGAGGCTTTTACCACTTTTTGCATGGGACTTACATGGGAGGCTTGGGAATTGAACCTAGGCTGGCAAGCTTTGCAAGCAAGCACCTTTAACCACTGAGCCCCTGAAACTTGATTTCTTGACCGTGCTGACTTCAACACTCAGGTTCTATCATCCATGTCGCTGTTTTCTATGCTTCTTACTCCACCAATTTCTACACCACTATCACCTTCATTTGTACTCCCTCATCAGAGCCCACCTGAAGTTTCAGAATTTCCCAAAATAATCTCTCCCTCTTCTACACTTGATCTCTTTAAACTACTAAAGTGTGCACTGCTTTTGGGACTGTGTCTATTCTGTCTGACGCTATAACATCTATTGACTAACAAATTAGCAGGAACCTTCAAAGTTAGGTCAAAAGTGTAAATAATATGCCAAGGAAGTTCAATGAGGTCAGAATAGCAACTTTTGTTATACCCACTGAAAGGAGGGGGCAGTACAGTCTTGTGTACATTGATTAACACCAATATTCCAACTAAATTGTTAATTTATGTCTTATAGGGAAAAGTTCAAGCAGATTAAAAATAAAAGTTAGCAATTGCTTACCGAATTTAAGCACTTTAATGCTTATTCTCTTAAATTCTCTAACCTATCTAGGACATAACTGCAGGGAGCCGGGACGATCGCCATTACAAGATGGCGCCCACTTCCTTGCAGCTAAGTGGTAAACAACTCCATATTAGGCAATGCTTTGGTGAGAGACGCGCCTCTAGCTTTGCGCATGCACGGATTATGTATTGGTCCCTAGCCAATCC
>PVHP010010226.1:0-47472 GCA_004024765.1 Zapus hudsonius | reverse complement strand
TTTTGCATTGTGAATGTTCTGTGCCATTATGGGTTTATTTTTGGTATTATGGCTCAGTTGAAAGCTGCGGGGACTTAAGAGTTGAGCTGAACATATTGTGTTTATATCTTGTATGATTATTAGTTTGTGGGGGCCAGGGGCGGACTGTCATGGTTTGATCCAGGTGTCCCCCACAAACAATTGAATGTGTTCTGATAGAGCGATCCTCAGCTGATGGCAGTTTGGGTTTTACAACCTCGATGAAGCTGTGTTGTTGGGGGCAGGCTTATGGGGTTATAAACCAGCTTCCCCTTGCCAGTGTTTGGCACACCTTCCTGCTGCTGTTTGCAGTGCTGTGGCAGAGGTGATGTCCAGCCCTCTGCTCATGCCATCGTTTTCCCTGCCAGAATGGAGTCTCCCCTTGAGTCCGTAAGCCAAATAAACCCATTCCTCCACAAGCCGCTTTTGTTTGGGTTCTTTCTGCACAGCAACTAGAAAGCTGACTGCAACACATATATAATACAGATCAGTGATTTCTTTTTTTCCTGAACCACCTTCATTTAATAATCTTTTTTAGGCTTTTTAAAAATTAATATCTTTATTATGAATAAATATATATGTTATATGAGCAAATTTTGTGAAGGTGTCCCTGTTTCCCTCCTCTCTGTCCCCTACATACTGGGGTCCTTCCTCAGTGTGCATACTGGATCTGTCCATAGGTTAGAGGGTATGAACTGCACCAGAGGGAGCCAGTTTTTCTTTTTTTTCTTTCTTCCCCTTTGTGTATTGTTGCTGAGGGGGGCAATGTCTCTGAATATTCTCCCCCACCATGGCTCTTACATTTTTTCTGCCCCTTCTTCTGCTCAGTTCCCTGAGTCATGGTGGGTGAGTTTTAAGTCTGCTTTAGTGTTAAGATCTTATCTTCTCATAGGCTTCATTTGGTCCCCTTGTGAAGGCCAGGGATGGTTTGTCTCCTGACAAGATGTCAGCCATCATCCAATGTCTTGTTAGTGGAACTGGGTTGGCCAAGGCTCTCTCACTGCCTTCTGAAAAATACAAACAGAATCTCCATTGGAGAGTGAGATCAATATAGGTTAAATGAAACAAGCCTTGCTATTTTGGCTAGATTATAATGGGTGTAGCCTCTTGGTAGTTCTCTAGTAGGGGTAATTTCCCCTAGGAGACCAGGATCTTGGTCCCCATAGGATTTTGCCATGGATCCTAGTTCCAGTTAAGGGTTCCTTGTCACTAAGCAGATCTCTTAGCCAATCAGTAAGCATTGATTACCCTCATAGGTTTAGTGCCACTATTGCACAGATGAGCACTTCTTGACATGCTGGTCTCTTCCATATAGCAGTGTGTTCAGCATTCTTGTGACAACTGTCTATATTGTATATCAGTGGTCTCTGCTTTCTCCAAATACCATTGACCAATTTCCCCTGGCAGCTCACATAATACCTTCCAATGCTACACATGCTACCATCTGGGAGCTGGTTACCATTTTGGATCTAGAAGGATCTCTTGGTGTTATGTGATAACACTTTATGATTTCTTCAGCAATGGGGTTTTACCTTAGGCCTGGGACAGGTATTCAAGAGCTTTGACATAAGTCTGTCACATTTTGGGGACCTAGTGGGTCTCTTTGATCAACAGCTCTGTGTGGGAAGGAACCAATAACTGGGACAGGGAGGTGTAGGCCTGAGCAATTATTCTTAAGGTTAGGCTTCCTCCCATTCTATTCATGGCCCCTTGTAACAACAGGTAGTGCTCTCAGCTTCCTCAGGAGCTTACGATATGAAAGTTAGTGTTTTATAGTGTTGATTCCTTATTAGTTTAGTTTATTGTATGAATCCCACATCGCTCCCCAATTCTTTCCATTCAATTTTACAGTCTTTCTGTTAATTGATTGCTTTTTTAAATGTGCAGGCCTAACTTGGTTAAGTACCACATGAGGGACCATATGTGGCGCTTGGCTCTTCTTGTAAAAGGTTGGTAAGAGTGATCTACTCCAAGTCCATCCAATTTTCTTTAAATTTCATTATGTCATTTTTCCTTTCAGCTGCATAGAATTCCATAGTGTATATGTACCACAACTTTGATATCCATTCATCCAGTGATGGGCATTTGGGTTGATTCTAATTCTTTGCTATTATGAATTGAGCTGCTATAAACATGGTTGAGCAGATGTCTCTGTGCTTCGGTGAGGAAATTTGGGGGTAGATCCCCAGTAGAGAATAGTTGAGCCTGCTGGTAGCTCTATATCCATCCTGTTCAGGAGCCTCCACACTGCTTCCCATAGTGGTTTTACAAGTTTGCATTCCCACCAGCAGTGAATGAGGGTCCTTTTCCCCTACATCCTCGCTAGCATCCATTGTTGGTAGATTTTTTTAATGATTGCCATTTTGACTGGAATAAGGTGGAATCTCATTGTTGTTTTGATTTGCATTTTTCTGATGATTAATGGCATTGCACATTTTGTCAAATGGGAGTTGGCCATTTGTATTTCTTTCTCGGTGAAATCCCTGTTGAGTTCAGTTCTCCATTTTGTGAGAGGGCTGTTTGATAATTTTTTATTTAATTTTTTTAGTTCTTTGTATGTTCTAGATATTAGACCTCTATTTGTGTTAGTTGGCAAAGATTAACTTGTGGATTGATGGTAGTCTATTGGCTTTGAGTACGGTATGCTTGTTTGTACAGAAGCTTTTTAGCTTGATGGGAAACCATTGGATAAGTGATTATTGCACTTCTTGGGCTATTGGAGGTTTGTTCAGGAAGTTTTTCCTTATTCCTATCGTGTAGAGAGTTCCCCCAATTTTTTCTTCCAGGATTTTCAGAGTTTCAGGTCTTAGGTTGAGGTCTTTGATCCATTTGGAGTTGATTTTTGTGCATGGTGAGAACAGAGGGTCTAGTTTCATTTTCTTGCAAGTATTAATCCAATTCATCCAACACCATTTGTTAAAGATGCTATCTTTATGCCATTTGACATTGATGGCATTTTTGTTGAATATGAAGTAACTATAGTTGCTCGAGCTTAGGGCAGAGTCTTCAATTCTGTTCCATTGGCCTGTCTTTTTTTTTTTTTGCCAGTACCATGCTTTTTTGTTACTATGGCTTTGTAGTATATCTTTAGGTTGGTTATGGTGATACCATCTGATGTGCTTCTATTACTAAGTATGACTGGATATCTGAGGTCTTTTCCCATTCTCAATAAATTTGGAGATTTTTTTCTCCTATGTCTGCAAAGAATGTTCCTGGTATTTCTATTGGTGTTGCATTGAATCTGTATATAGCTTTTGGAAGTATTGCCATTTTCATGATATTAATTTTACCTATCCAGGAGGATGGAAGATCTACTCATCTCTTCAAGGAATCCTCAATTTCCTTTTTGAGCATTTTTATGCTTTCATTGTACAAGTCTTTCATCTCCTTGGTTAGTGTTATTTCAAGGTATTTGAGTTTATTTGTGGCTATTGAAAATGGGACTATTTCCCTGATTGCTTTTTCTGTATGAATGTCATTTGCATACTGGAAGGCTACTCATTTTTGTGTGTTAATTTTGAATCCTACTACTCACTTGAAGGTATTAATCACCTTCAGTAGTTTGATGGTACTGACCTTTGGATCTGATATACATATGGTATTTGATTTTTGTGTGTTAATTTTGATTCTTGCTACTCACTTGAAGGTATTAATCATCTTCAGTAGTTTGATAGTACTGATCTTTGGATCTGATATACATGGATCATGTCATTTGCAAAAAAATAGTTTTATTTCTTCCCTTCCAATTTTTATCCCTTTTTGTCTTTCTCCTGTCTTATTGCATTGGCTAGAACTTCAAGGACTATGTTGAAGAGCAGTGGTGAGTGTGGGCACCCCTGTCTTGTTACTGAATTTAGTGGGAAATTCTTGGGTCTTTCCCAATTGAGTATGATTTGGGCTTTAGGATTTTTGTATTTGGCCTTAATTATGTTAATAGTCCCTCTATTCCAAGTATTACAAGTGTTTTGATCATGAAGTGATGTTGGATTTTGTCCAAGGCTTTTTCTGCACCAATTGAGAAGAATGTGTGGTTTTTGTGGTTAAGTTTATTAATACGGTGGATTATGTTAATTGATTTCTGTATGTTGAACCAACCCTGTATCCCTGAGATGAAACCTTCCTGGCAGAGGTGGATAATACTTTTAATGTGTTGTTGGATTTGTTTTGCCAGGATTTTAATCAAAATTTTTACATCCAAGTTCATCAGGGATATAGGTCTATACTTGTCCTTTCTGGATTTATCTTTGTCTGGTTTTGGTATTAGATGATGCAAGCTTCATAGAAGGAATTTGGAAGTATTCAGTATTCTCTGATTAGTCTAAAAAGCTTCAGAAAAAGTGGTTTGAGTTCTGTGATGTTTGGTAGAATTCGGCGGAGAATCCATCAGGACCTGGACTTTTCCTTCTGGGGAGGTTTTTTTATTTCATTTTCATTTTGATTGATGTGATAGTTTTATTTAGGTGATTTATCTGCTCTGGGTTTAGTTTTGGTAGGTGGTAGGTATCCAATAACTCGTCCATTTCTTCCAGATTCTCCAATTTCGTGGAATAGAGGTTTGGAAGTACGTCCTGATGATTCTTTCAATTTCATTGGTGTCTGTTGTGATTTCTCCCTTTTCAGTTCTGATTTTGTTGATTTAGGAATTCTCTTTTTTCTATTTGTTACATTGGCCAGGGGCTTGTCAATCTTGTTTATTTTTTTTCAAAGAACCAGTTCTTTGTTTTATCAGTTTTTTAAATCATTTTCTTTGGTGTCCTTTGTGTTCTCTACCTTTTCATATCTGATTTTGTTGACTCACTATATGGAGTAGGCAGAGGAAGGCATGTTACTCTGATTTTTATTTTAAAAATGCTTATTGTCACTGTTACTCTACAAAATGTAGTGAGTGAAGTCATAATTGAGAACAGAATCCAGATCTCCAACTGGGTGATTCAGTGTAAATGATGACACTCACTATGAAGCCATCATTTGATATATTCTGAAGACTGAAGATGGAGAAAACCCTGACCTGTTTTTCAGAATTGCAAATGGAAAAGTCTGAAGGCAAATAGTTCTATAATCCTGATCCCCTTGTTTGCCACCAATGAGTTTTTTTGTATCCATACATTGTTGATTTATCTAGTTATTAAATTGTGAACTTTGAGTTGACATAAAGTACTTATCACAATGCTTGGTGTACAGTAATAAGCTATATGACCACTATTATTTTAGTCTATAGGGTGTTTTACAATATTTAATTTTCTGAGAAAGATGCTTTTAAGTTACTACTGTTAAAGCTTTCTTGCTCTCCTTTTCTTCTTTCCTTCCTTCTGCAGCATTTAAAGAGCATTTACTGTACTCTAGACATTGAATATGAGGGAAACATTTATTTTGTAGCTTATTTGAAAAAAATGTCTTCTGGTTTAGAAGTCAACTTGCTTTGAGTGGCTTTACCTTTCCATGATGAATATGGCAATATGGCAAGGATATTGAATTTTTGATTCCTCCACTCTTCCTACCTTTCATTTTTTATTATGAGTTTCTTCTGATCTTGGCCAATTTGGTGGAATTGCTTACTTGTTTTTGTTCTGAGGCAGTACTGGGGATTGAACCCAGGGCCCCATGCATACCATACAGCTTGTTTTAAAACAGTATCTCACTAAATTCCTCAGGCTGGCCTTACTCTAGCCAAGAAAGCCTTGAATTTACAATCATTCTTCCTTATCCTCCCATTGCAAACCTGGCCCAGTCAGATTTTGTCTTATGTTTATTAAGTATACTCCTCAAGAAGCTTTGTTTTTAGATAATAGCAGAGGCCTCAAGAGTAACTTTCTCTGCAAGTGCTTTTACAAATATTTTATTTATTTTCAAGCAAATATATATGGAGAGAGAGAGAGAGAGAGAGAGAGAGAGAGAGAGAGAGAGAGAGAGAGAGAGAGAGAGAGAGAGAGAAAGAAAGAATAGGTGTAACAGGGCCTCCAGCCACTGAAAACAAACTTCAGATTCATGTGCAACTTTGTGCATCTGACTTTACATGGGTTCTGAGAAATCAGACTGGGTCATTAGGCTTTGTAGGTAAGTACTTTAGCCACTGAGCAATCTCTCCATCCCCTTAGAATATCTTTGGCAAATATCAGTACTGTTATCTGCATGTGCCCCCTAAATTCATGCTGAAGCAGTAAGCAATGTGATAGTAGTGAAAGCTGTAAGGGGTTATAAGGTGATTAAAATCACAAGAGTGGAACCCTCATAAATGACTTTATTAAGACCCTTGTAAAAGGACGTAAAGAATTGGGTTCATTATTTTCTTACCCTTCTACCATGTGAGGACACAGAAGTTATCCTTTTCAGAGCACACAGCAATAAGGTGCCACGGTGGAAGCAGAGATATGAGGTCTTCATCAATCACTCTACCAGTCAGTGCCTCAATCTTGGACTTCCCAGTTCCCTGAACTATGAGAGATGAATTGCTTTGTTTATAAAGTGTCAAGCTTCAGATATTTTTTATTGCATTGCTAATATACTAAAAAATAGTTAATTTGATTTGTTGACACAAGGAACTGTTTGTTCTTTTATATCACACACTTCAGTTTAAACTGTAATGTAAATTCAGAAATTTTCTTAAAGTGACTCAATTATGTTAAATCATTTTAACATTCTAGCATTCCAGAGTGTAGGGAATTTATAGCACTTAAATTATAGTCATAGTCTAGGTACTAGCAGGCATATGGAAAGCTAAAAATTATCTCTTATCCCAAGGTATTTTCAATTGAGAAAGAGAAAATAAAATCCACCTAAATCAAGGCAGAAAAACATAGGTTCTTAAACGGTGGGAAAGTAACATTTTTTGATGTCTGGGGAGAAAGATTACTTAATTTTGATTGGGTGTATTTGGGAATGTTTCATCCAGACCGTGGCATCTGAGCTAAGCATTTAGTCTTGAGAGGTATCTGGGAAATCAGAGAATGAGGGTAGGCAACCTGACACAATAGGAATGTAGGACACATGGGAAGCACTGAGAAGTGTGGCTAGGAAAAACAGTGCTTTCAACTCATCACAGACCTGGTGGCTTTTGAAAAGTGAAATTACATGCTCTAAACTGTTTTTGCATAAAAGTTCTGCTTGCCTCTTTTTCTCCTCCCGTCACTCCTCCCCCTTTCCCTTCCTCCTCTCCCTTTTCTTCTCTTCTTTTTTCTTCTCAGACAGACTCTATGTAGCAGAGGTTTGTCTTAAGCTTGTACTGTTCTCTGGCCTCAACCTCCCACATACAGGATTATAGACATGTGCCACTCCACCCATCTCCTGTTGCCTCTTCAGAAATGAAATAGTATTTAAATGATTTCCAAAAGAAACTTTAATTTTATTACAACCACTTTCCCTGGCTTATGTATTTTTGGAAATTTGAGAACTATCTAAAGAGGGCCTTTCAAAATGTGAGGTATGTCAAAAAACAAAATTTCCTATATGGATTGAAGTGACAAATTATCCTCTTCCCTCTTTTCCAAGTTAGAGATGATGGTCTTTCTTTTTGACTTCTTCCTTTTCATTACTGATTTGTGCATCGGGTTTTAAATATTTGAAATAGATATATTTTTAATTGCTTTGCTATTTTATTTTTAAATTAATCCATGTATTTGCACGTGTGTGTGTGTGTGTGTGTGTGTGTGTGTGTGTGTGTGTGTATGTTTGTGTGTTACTAGGGTCTTTTGCCACTGCAAATGAACACCAGATTCATGCACTACTTTTTATGTCTGGCTTTATGTGGGTGGTGAGGAATTAAACCCCAGATAATCAGGCTTTATAAGCAAGCACTTTTAACTGATGAGCCCTCTTCCCAGCCCCTGATGTAGGAATGCTTTATGAAGCTGTATTTATCTTTTTATTAACAAATTTTGTCCTGAACAAACAGTTTAAAATTCAGCAACATGCATCACAAACATCAACCTCATGATCCAAACTTTTGATCTGTAATCATTTGAAAAATTTTGGATTATATCAAAGATTCTAATTTTTTCAAAGATTCTTGTTTTATACTTCCTTAAGTATAAAGAATGCTATGATGTTTATTATGGTTTTCATTTAATTGTACTTACTTTGTCTATTTAAAAAATGAATGCTCAGAGGTACAAGGGCAAAAAAAAAAAAACCACATTTTGAGCTGGTGCATTTCTGGAAATGAGAACAGTTACTTTTTTTTAGGTCATAAAAAAAGGTCAAACCATTCTGGTACTTTCTGAGTCTCAGCCCAAAGATTGAATGCAGTATTATTATCCCACTGGGAGACTGTATGCTAACCCATAGACTAACCTTTCAGTTATCATTCTTGATAAATTGGTGGAGTAACTAAGAAACCATTCTTGCTTGGATGTTGACTGAGTCATGTACAATAACCTGGACTCTTCTAGTGTATTGCTTGATCCTGAGATCGTACTATTCCTATGAAGTAAGTAACAGAGCATTAGTGTTTCCTTGTGTGGTGGTTTGACTATACAGTTCCTCCCATAGTGTCATGTAGTTGTGCTGTTCTGGAAGGTTGTGGAACCTCTAGGAGTGTGTCACTGGAGGTCAGGAGTAAAGGTTGAAAGTCTAGTCTGTTGTCCTCTTCTCCCTCTTTTTTCTTCCTGTCTGCCAGGTGACTATGACTTCCTGCTCTGGCCTGCCATTCTGGACTTGACCTTCTTGAGCTGTTCCTTCCCTAAGTTGCTTTTGGTCAGCTGATGATGGATTTGCTGTGAGGACAACTTTCATCAGGTCAAAGGTGCACTGTATCTGACAAATAATGACTCTCAATGCTAGTAGTAATTTTAAAAAGAGTATTTTGCATTAATTTTAAATAAATGGCCTGAAGTAGAAGGGGAAGAGGCAGAATGAACATTATCCCAATTCTATAAAAGGTGTAGTATTGGTAAGATTGCCCTAATGGGGATGAATAATATGTGCTACTTTGACAAACAAATTTAATCAACACTCCTTTGCTTCTTACGCTATGTAAAGTTAGAAGCTTAAAAGACTCAGACAGAAGACACTTAAGTAATAGCACATTTTAAAAATGAAAGTTGAAAGTTTATTTTAAATTTATATTTAAATAATAAATATATTTAGAAATAGTTGATTTAACACAATGTTCATTCTCAGATGAATTGATTGTAAAACATGTATGTAAGCTTCATTACTTGCCTATCATCTCTTAAAGAGGCATTGCAGTATTTTGAAGTGATGTAGCAGGTGGCTTAAAGCAGATCTTAGATTTTTTACTACTGTGTGTGTAACTTTTGGAAAATACCTTACCCTCTTTGAACCTTAGGCTTTTAATGTAAAATGGGATAAAATTCCTATGTCATAGTTTTATGGAAATTATTGATAGAACATTTAGTATGATACCTGGTAGGAAGCTGTTGCTGGTAAGCCCTGAATAGCAATTTAGAATGAATATCTTTCTGTATAATAAAGCTTCTTTCTTTCTGAAAGCACTATTTATTAAAACAGTGCAATGCAAGGCAACATAGCTTATTGGTCACTTTGAATTTTATTGCAGTGTTTTTTTATTTTAATAATATGATGGGAAATAGATGCTATTCATGTCTAGCAGAGGACTATATACATAGTCTTATTACCCTGAGCAAGACAGAAATTAATCTTTCTCTTTCCCTTCTTTAACTGTATAACTATATTGAGTGCCTATTTGATGCAGACTGGTGTGTGTGTGTGTGTGTGTGTGTGTGTGTGTGTGTGTGTGTGTGTGTTATAGATTTAGCAGTCTATAAGAAGTGATTCTTGACTTTTAGAGGGCTTATGGTCTATTCAAAACAGACATAAAGAACTAAGGGAATTAATTTTGTTAGGTTAATTCACACATTGAAAAAAATAAAAAAACACAGCCCAACCAAACACCTTTAAACAGGGCATTTATCAAAATGTGCTGCTTAATAAGATTTTAATAAAAACTTCTTAACAACAGACCTATCCCATTTCAATGATCTTAAGAAAATAAAATCCACTTTGGGATTAGAATTGTGAAGTGGCAATCAAGCCAGCTCACTGTAGCTGTAATTAATTTTGTGTGACAGTGGCCTGAAAGGCCAGAGCTTGCATTATGCGATAAGGAAGCAATTCCTTCTTGGTCACTGGCTTAATTATGCCCTTGAGGCCTTCTTGAAATCTCATGAGTTTTCTGCTACTCTGTTTTTGTAATTTATTTTCCAAAGCAGCTACAGATGACCTTCGTCATGATGACTGTCATTCTGATGGAGGGAGTACAGTCCTGAAGCCTGCTTACACAATGTCTGGTTAGCAGAGAGGACCCCAATTGTTAGCTAGCACAGGAATGGCACACAAGATTCAGAAATTCATGTCAGATTTTGCAAGCTCTTTTTTTAAAAAAAGTTTCCAAGAATCAAGAAATCAATTTTAATGCTGTTTGTTTTTATTTTTATTTTGGAAAAAAAGTTATGGAATATTTTAAACTGAAATATAAAAATAAACTATATATGGTAAGTGTTGTTAACTGTTTGACTTTAGGCAAAAAAATCCTTTTTGAGGGTTTCTTAAGTAAGAAGACCTGACTAACTCTTTTCTAAGCAACTTTTTATCCCCAAAGAGCTATATACTTTTTATAATAGACTTTTTATATGAGTTAGTTTTTCTTATATTTTCCTTAAAAGATTTCTGAATTTCATTTAAATCTAGAGTAGTTTTAAAAAATATAAAATAGTTATTTTCTTCATTTTTACTGAAAATTCATGAAAAACATGTCAAGCATTCACTGCTTATTTAAAAAATATATTTTAGGACAAGCATGATAGATCTTGGCTTTTCTCTTCCACATTTAGCTCTTGTTCTTCTGTCAACAGTACTTGAAGTTCTTAGTGAAATAATGACAAGAAAGTAGAAATGCAGCTAACCAGGGAACAAAGAGGATGAATGGGAGGGGGAATGACATGAAAGAGGGGCAACCAAGGCATGGTGGGGCATGCTTAAAGTACATTCTACACTTACATGAAAATGGCCTTATGTAACCCAGTATAACCAATAATCCCAAATTATAAATTATCACAATTAAAAAATTTAATTTTTAGTTGACATACAGAAATGGGGCATCATTCATTCTGGTGCTTTAAAGTACAATTTGGTTTTTCTTTTGAATCCTATCCCAACCTCTTACTGAGCACTCTCCTTTCCACAGCTCTCCTCTTTCCTGTATCCCATGCATCTTTTTACCCTTTCTTCCTCCCTCCTCCAGCTCACTTATTTAGATTCACTTTTGGTTACTCTATCTTTGTTAGATTTAATTCACATTTCCCCCTTATATATCACTATCTATCTATCAATCATCTATCTATCTATCTATCTATCTATCTATCTATCTATCTATCTATCTATCTATCTATCTATCATCTGTCTCTCTGTCTGTCTATCATCTATCTATCTATCCATCCATCATCTACCTATCTATCTTCTCTATATCTGTATCATCTATATCCATCAATATTTACATCTATATAATCTATCATTTATCTATAATCTCTCTTCTATCTCTCAATCAGTCTATCAATCATCTATCTATCATCTATCCATTGACTATCTATCATCTATCTATCTATCTATCTATCTATCTATCTATCTATCTATCTATCTATCTATCTGTCTATCTCTCTATCATCTATCTATCATCTGTCTCTGTCTGTCTATCATCTATCTATCTATCTATCTATCTATCTATCTATCTATCTATCTATCTATCATCTATCTATCTATCATCTCTCTGTCTATCTGATGATAACACCTACATATAAGAGAGAACATGAGATCCTGGTCTTTCTGAGTTTGGGTCACTTAATTCATATAATTCTTTTCCTCCATTTTTTTTCTAATTTAATCTTTCTGTACTGTTGAGTAGAATTTCATTGTGTTTATGTACCATATTTTCATTATCACTCACGTGTCCATGGACATCTTGACTGATTTCAATTCTTAGCTATTATAAATAGAGTTGTAATAAACAGATGTGCAAAGCTGTTTTGATTTCATGTAGGTCCATTTGATTCTTGGTGCCATTTCCTGGGTTGTTGGAGTCCTGTTTAGAACTTGCTTGCCTATATGGTGGAATATGTGCCCTAGTTTTTTCTCTAGCACCTTCTGTATTTCAGGTTTTAGATTGAGGTCTTTGACCTACTTTTACCTACTTTGACTTGATATTTGTACAGGGAGAGAGAGATGGATAAAATTCATTGTTTTGCAGGTGGATATCCAATTTTCTCAGTACCATTTGTTGAATAAGCTGTCGTTTTTTCTAATGAATATTTTTAGCTTGTTTGTGAAAGATTAGGTGGCCAAAGCACGTAGATTTACTTTCTGAGTCCTCTTTTCTGTTCCATTGGTTTATATGTCTGTTTTGGTGCCTATATTGCCCTGGAGTATAATTTGATATCACGTATTATGATACCTCCAGATGTATTCTTTTCTTTAGGACTGTTTTGGTTATTGTGGTCTTTTGTAATTCCATATGTATTCTTGGGCTATTTTTCCCTAGCTCTGTGAGGGAAAACATTGGAGTTTTGATGATAGTTGTGTTAAGTCTATAGATTACTTTGGCAGGCTC
Organism: Zapus hudsonius; assembly: GCA_004024765.1. Classification (NCBI taxonomy): domain Eukaryota; kingdom Metazoa; phylum Chordata; class Mammalia; order Rodentia; family Dipodidae; genus Zapus; species Zapus hudsonius. Next base: position 34,877 of record PVHP010010226.1, on the reverse strand, counting down.
ATCATTTTTACAGTGCTAATTCTGCCATTGCAGGAGCATGGAAGGTCTTTCCATCATTTACTGTCCTTTTTGATTCTTTTTTTTTTCTTTTTATTTAATGCCTTGAAGTTTTCCATGTAGACATCGTTGACATTTTTTATGTTTATTCCTGGTTATTTAATTTTTTGGTAACTATTGTGATGAGATATTTTTCTTGATTTCTTTCTCTATGAATCATTATTGGTGTGTATGAAAATTACAGACTTTTTGTGTTAATTTTGTGTCATGCAATTTTATTGAAAGTATTTATTAATTCTGGGAGTTTTTTTGTAGATTATATTGGTTTTCTTAAGTATAGAATCATTTGTGTAACTAAGGAGAGTTTGAGTTCTTCTTTTAAAATTTATATTCCATTTATATCGTATCTTCTTGCTCTAGCCAGGAGTTCAGGCACAGTATTGAATAGAAGTGGAGAGAGTTTATTTCCTTCTCCTGTTCCTATTTCTGGAGGAAACAGTCTCAGTTTTCCTTCATTTAATATTTTGCTGGCCATGGGTTTATCATATATGGCCTTTATTATTTTGAGGCACATCTGTCTTTTCTAACTTTTTCCAGAACTTTTATCATGAAGACATGCTTAACTTTGTCATATGCCTTTCCCTGCATCTATTAAAATGATCATGTGATTTCAGTCTTTTAGTTTATTTATGTGGTATATTGCATTTATTGATTTTATGTATTTTGAATCAACCTTACATTCTTGGAATGAATACCACTTGGTCATGGTGAATAATCGTCTTATTTTGTTCTTGAATTCTTTCCGAAAGAATCTTGTTGAGAATTTTGGCATCTATGTTCATCAGGTAAATTGGTCTTTGGTTTTTGTTTTTGTTTTTGTTGTTGTTGTTGTAATATCTATCTGGTTGAGAGATCAAGGTAAGGCTGGCTCTCTAGAATGAATTTGAAAGTATTTATTTTCTATATTGTGAGAAACCTTGAGAAGAGTTCATATTAGGTCATCCTTAAAAGTTTGATAAAATTTTCCCCTGCGGGGGGGGGGGGAACATCTGGTAGATGGCTTTTCTTGTGGGGAAGGTCTAATTAGAGCTTCAATTTTCCTGCTTGTAGTGGGTCTTTATTTAAGATATTGCCATCCCTAGTTTTTACTTTGGCAGATTATATTGTTCAGAGATTTGTCCATTTATCCTAGGTTTTCCAGATTTTTTGAATGCAAATATTCAAACCATTCTCTAATGATGTTTTGGTTTTCACTGGGGTCTGTTGTAATAGCTCCTTTTTTGTCCATAATTTTGTTAAGTTGGGTTTTCTATCTCCTTCTTTCAACTTGGCTAAGTATTTATTAATCCTAAGGGCTCACTTTTGATTAATTTTGTATTTTTATATCTCATTCATTAATTTATGCCCTTACTCTTATTATTTCTTGTTGTCTGCTGGTTTGGGACTGGTTTGTAGCTGTTTTTCTAGCTCTTTGAGGTGAATTTTTTTTTTTTTTTTTGAGGTGAATTTTTATGCGTTTTTATTTGGAATATCTTTGACTTCTTGCTATGTATCTTTATAGCTATAAATTTTCCTGTTTGGACTCACTTGGCTGCATTCCTGAGAGCCTGGTAGGTTGCATTATCATTTTGTTTGTTTCCAAGTATTTTTAATTCCCTTCTTTATTCCTTTAATAATCTACTGTTCATAATAAGTGTATTCAGTCTCTAAGAATTTGTATAGTTTCTTTATTCTCTCATTTTTGTTGATTTCTAATTTTTCCTACTGTGATCTGATAGGATAAAGGGTATTGTCCCAATGTTTTTTATCTTTGTTGAGATTTGTTTTTTTATCTGCTTACAACTATGTGAATTTTCTATTTATTTATTGGGTGGACTACACTGTTCATGCCTGTTGATCTAATTTATTAATAGTATGGTTTAGCTCTGAAGTTTCTTTGCTGATTTTTATTTAGATAGTGAAATCTGGTACTATTATTGTCTGTGGATCTATGTATTCTTTTGTTTTGGTTTTATGAAATTAGTGGCTCTCATGTTTGGTTGTAAATGTTTGCAAGTATAATATCTTCTTGATCAATTGTTCCCTTTATTAAAGAGATACATCCTTTTTTTTCTTTTTTGATTAGTTTTGGTTTGAAGTCTACTTTGATTTAAGGACAGCAACTCCTGCTTGTTTGCTATTTGCATTTGCTTGGTAGTTTGATTTTCATCCTTTCGTGCTGTTTATGAACGACTTTGTTAGCTAGATCAGTTTTTTTCAATCCAGTCATTTAGTTCATGTCTTTTATTCATGAATCAAGAACATTTACATTTAAGCTTATTAGGCTTGCTTTTCTCTAATATTTTAAGTGATGTCTATAGGGCTAGATTATTGGCATTTCTTTTCCTTTTCACTGATTTGTTATGTTAGGCATTGTTGCAGTCAGCTTTCTAGTTGTTGCGCAGAAAGAACCCAAACAAAAGTGGCTTGTGGAGGAATGGGTTTAGTAGGCTGTTGGACTTGAGGGGAGACTCCATCCTGGCAGGGAAAACAATGGCATGAGCATAGGGGTGGACATCACCTCCTCCACAGTGCTGCAAACAGTGGCAGGAAGGTGTGCCAAATACTAGCAAGGGGAAGCTGGCTTATAACACCCATAAGCCCTCCCCTGAAAACACAGCTCTAGCGAGGTTTTAATTCCCGAACTGCCATTAGCTTAGCATTGATCACTGAGAACACATTCATTTGCTTGTAAGGGACACCTTGATCAAACCATGACAGGCATCGTTAATTCTTTCCCATTTTCTCTTTGTTCATCTTTCATAGAGTGTATCCAGCTTGCAATTTCACAGATGGGGCTGTCTTTCTGGTTCTTCTTCCCTGGAATTTCAGGATTTTTTGTAGAGCTGAGTCAGCTGACATAAATTGTTTATGTTTGTGTTTTTCTTAAAATATCTTTATTTCTCCATCAATTTTGAATAATTTTGTTGGCTACAGCATTCTTGGTTGGTAGTTGTTATCCTCAGAGTTTAGACTATGTCATTCCAATCTTTTCTGCCTTTTAGGCTTGCTGAGGGAAGGTCTGAGGCTATTCTGATGTTCTTGCCATTGTATATGAGCTGGCATTTCCTCTTTGTCACTTTTAGTATTATTTTTCAACTGGAATTTTCACATTGTCACTATGGTGTGTCCTTGTTTCATCGTCTGTTTGGGGTTCTATATCCCTTGTGTTTGGATGTCCACTTCTTTCTTTAGTCTTGGGAAATTTTTCTTTTATCATTTAATTAAAAAGTTCCCCTTTGCAACTCTCTCAGCTCCTTCTTCTACCTCTTGTATTCTGAGCCTTGGTCTCTTAAATTTGGCTCAGAATTTTTTGAAATATTGGTCATGTTTTTTAATTTTTTTCTTTATATGAGTCTGTGTGTAATTTTGTCTTTTGCGACCGTGTCTGAGATTCATTCTTCTGCATGATCTTGTCTGTTAGTATTACACTCTGACGTTTTTTTTTTGGGGGGGGGATGATGAAATTTACTTTATTGACATTATCAATAAGGATGTATTTATGAGAAACAAACAAAGCATAGCTCACACTTATGGGACTTAGGTAAGCAAAGTGAAGTTGGGTGTCTGATTACAAAACCTAAACCTTTGTGCCTACCTGGCATTGGCGTGGGGCATGGTGAGCTGAGTGATGTTCTGGTATTATCTTCCCTCCTGAAGTCTCAACTTTCTCATGCCAAAAATGAGCATGAAACTATCTAAGAGGTGGCAGAAAAGTTTTATTCCAAGGATAGGGTCTCACATAAATGAACCTCAACTACTAAGTAGTAATTATTATTTCTTTCATGTGAGTTGACATACAGAATGATCTATAATAAAATTAGTAAAATACAAAAGAGAATATATATCTCTGTTTTCTATTTGACCTATCATTCTTTTTTCTTTAATCATGGTTTCACTCAATTTGGAGACTGTCTTTTTGAGATCTTGAATATAATTTTTTAGTTCATCCCTATGCCTCTTTGAGGTATCTAAATGCTTTTTAGAAATAGAGCTCTAAATTCTTTCTCTGACACTCCTGCTATCTCATTTTCTCTTCACATTGTAGGGGAGTAGAGAGTTAAGGGATGTTTTGTGGTGAATTGTTGTCTTTTACTTTTTGTGTTTCTTTGTTGTGTCTTGAACAATTGTGGAGATGAATTTTTTTTTTAAGTTTTGCTGGGATAGAGTTTTTGGGTTCAGTAGCCTAAAGTTTAACGAATACATTTTTAGGTGTTGATGCCAATGTGCAGTTAGGGTGGCTAGACTGTTGGAGCACTGACGTCTATGAACAAGAACAGAAGCTTCAGTCATAGAAAGGAGAAAAGGAGCTGCAACAGCCAAAACAGTAATTGTAAAAAGCAAGTGAGAAAGTAGAAAGAAACAAGAGAAGGAAGAACAATGAGAAGCAAATGGAAGACATGAAAGAAAAATATAGAATGATCAAGTCCTTTACCAATATCACTCCATTAACCAATCAATAATAAACCAACCAAACTATAGGGCTAAGGGTGAGGAACTGGTTATAAGTGTGGGTAAATGTCTTTTCTTCCTCCACAGGGACAACAGTTTGTAATGGTAGAGCTGCAGTTGTGCAAGATTAAGCCACTAAGTGGTAGGTGAGTTGTTCAGGTGAGAGAGTTCTGTAGTAGATTTCCTGCCAGTTCTCAGCCTGAGTAGCCCTGTCTCCTGGCCTGATACAAACTAGACACCCTGATGGCACGGGAGAGATTCAGGCTTCACCAGGCAGGGCTTTGTGTGGGCTGGAGGAATGTGAAAGTTTTACTCACCTGAGAATTTTAGTGTCTTAGTTGAGGCAACGAGCTTCCTTGTATTTGCTAGCAGAGGAGGTCTGCCTCTGCCAGCACACACTAGCTCAGAGTGTGTAAGCCCTTATTCATTTATGCCCCATGTGAAAGTTTACCCTGTGGCCTGTTACACTGGGTAATGTCCCCTTCTCTTAATTTTTTTGTGCTGCTTCCTAATGTGGTGGTCTCCAGAGACTCCTAACAGCAGGATGGTTGTAGCTCAACCTTAGTAAGGAAACAGTTAAGGTCCTCAGGAGACAGTGGTGGCTGGTTAGGGATTATAGGCCTGGAGAATGGAAGTTCTCTGTAGCCATTCATTGCAGAAGCCTCTGGAATGGGTCTCCAGAACACCTTTACCCACTTTTCTGTGGTTCCTGTGGTCACTTGAAGTTGGCTTTCTGTGATCAGTGGTGTCACTGTTAGGTAGAGCTTCTAGAAAGATGGCAGGAGTAACAGGATATTGTTCATTTTGCCATAGGAGCAGCCCATGTTCTTAATGTGATTGTTCTCAGCAGCTCTACTCAAGCTCAGATCACAAATAAATTTAATCATGTATCTAATTCTTGAGCTATATAATTTTCCACATCATGAAATATTCAATTTAGTTGTATGGCACCCACACAACTTTCACAAATCTCTACATTTAGTCAAGTCATGGTAAGTGACATGTATCAAGTACTTGTTATGTACAAGTTACTATGTTAGTGTTTTACATCAGGCATCTCATTTAATTTTCATAATCGGCTAAATTATATGAACTATCATTATCTTTTTCTATAAATGAGAAAGAAGGAACACAGTGAAATAGGCGATGACAAGGTTTGGCATAGCTAGCTAGTGGCAGCATCAGGAAAAGACCTGGGCAGTTTCATTAAAGTAAATGAGACTTTATCTCCCTCAGTCCCATATTCTTACCATGGTAATACGATATAACTTGTGGATGATATCATGGGTTGAGCAAAGGCAAGAAGAATTTCTTGAAATCATACGATCCTCCTTTTCACATCTGTCCTGCTTATGGGCTGTCTCAGTTCCCCAGGGCTCTGGCCCACAATAGTCACCAATCTCTCTTTCTTTTTTTAAAAAATATTTTATTTATTCATTTTTCAAGCAGAGAGATACAGACACAGAGAGAGAGAGAGACAGAGAGAGAGAAGAGAGAGAGAGAGAGCACACCAGGGCCACCATCTTGCGGGTCTGGCTAATGTGGGTCCTGGGGAATTGAACCAGGGGCCTTAGGCACTGGAGGCAAGTGCCTTAACCACTGCGTCATCTCTCCAGCCCACCAATCTCTCTTTCTTAAGTGTTTGATTTCTATTCTACTCAGTCTTTTAGAATCTAACTTATCTTAGGTGCAACCAAATTACTCTGAGGATACAAATATGTCTAAATCTGGATAACTTAGCTTAGGCGATGAATCTGGAAAACAGAGAAGAGATAAAGTACAAAATGGGAATGGAAAGTTGAATCGAGTTCTGAAGATATCCGAATCTCTCCTAAGAGATGGAGAATGTGTTTGACCTACCTCATGTCTTGCTCATTTTTACTATTAATCGAAAAGACATACACATAAAAACTTAATGCTCATCAATTCCCTTCCAAAATAACATTAAGTAAATCCAGAAAAAGTTGTTTTCATTAGTGCCTAAATGGAAGACAGTTACTTAAAAAATTTTGTATTGAATTATACACACAATAAAGTGAATTACTCTTAGGTACACATTGAGTGTTCACATAAACATATACCCATGTCACCATCACTCTGATGAAAATATACTTTTCCACTGTTAATGCTGTACTCGACTCGTGTCCCCCACTGGCACTAATAAGGCTCTCCAGCACAGTGAGACCTATCTAAGAGGGAGCTAACTTTCCTCTCCATACCATCATGGTATTCTGATGTCCTGTGACCACAGCCTGGATTGTCTGTCATATGAAGATTTGGTTTTTTTTGGATGTATATGAAGGTGTGTGCATGTGTAGTATAGTTTTATAAAATTGCCTTCAAAGTGGTTTTTTGGTTTTATTTTGGGTCTTCTTTATTCATTCTTTTCTGAGAATGTTCTTTCTAAAATCTGGATATCATCATAAGTCACATTCTTACTTAAAATTCTTCAGCTGTTTTTGGAACAAAATCAAAACTCTTTAACATGCCACCTGAGATTTTACCATACTATAGTTTATATTTCTGGATGAATGTCTTGCCATGTCTGATAGGCATACATAAAATTATCATAAATTCTGAATTACTTCTTTCTATTTTCTTGGAATCCATTATGATATTTCATCTTAGCATATGGTACCATGTGTTTCTTTGCCTGAAAGACTTTGATGAAGGTTCACTTCCACTAAGAAGATGTTTCTGATTTATCACCAACTTTTCTTTTTGTCTACTTTAATTGCCTATCCTGTGTGCTCTCACATATATCTAAGTCTTCTGCTCACAGAGTTTGTAAACATTTTCTGTGCAGGATTATGATATTCCTAAGGGTAGGACTGCTATGATTTATATTTAGTAGACAGTTATACATATGTTAATAAGCTGAATACCTACCATCTTTTATTATACACATATGATGTAGGATGTTACATAGATATGATTTTAATATATGAATATAATAATCTATTTATAATAGGAAACACAGAAAAAAAACACAAGTATTGGAATTATATGATGTGAACAGGAAATAGGAGAAAAATGAGTTAGAGGGGAGGTTATATGGGAAGGGTGGCTTGTGTTAGAAATTCTTGATGAGTAGTATAGATCATGTTAATGAATATGGGTATGCTGGCTGAAAGGTTATATCTGAGGGCAGATTTTGGAGACCCTTGAGTGTCTGAGAGAAAGAGTCTGATATGAATGGCAAGAAAGTTATTTTAGGTCTTCAAATTGGAGTGCAATATGATGAAAACAATTTTATTAAAGTCTAATTACCAACAGGCATGATTAATATTTTAAAGGACAAATTAATGTGCTGGCAAGAGACTGTTCAAAATTTTATGTTCTCAGTTCAGTACCTGACCAGTGTTTCTTTCAGAAGTGTTGCTTTTCTTAAAGAAACACTGTGTTCTTAAAGAACATCAAATTACCGCTTCTTCATTTTGTTTGAAATTAATGTCACTTATTTTAAATCCTCATTATCACTTACCATCCACCTTCATCCATTTATAACTATCATGGAAAACATAGCAGACTCACAGTCTTCTTTCTCTGCAGCTGGCTGCCAACATTTCTGCTCATGACTCATCTAATTCCTCATTGTCACCACTTCATCAACCATGAACTGCTAAAGACTTAATCATCATGTGGCATTAATCCAGCTAGATGAGACACTTTCAGAATTCTGATACGAGAATAGGTCAGTTATATCCACTTTAGAGATGAAGAGCTGTTACCTAGTGAAACATTGCTTGTTTGTTCCAGTCCTCTGAATTTAGTTCTGTATGCCTTTCATTAATTATATCAGATTTTCAACCTTAATTCTCTCTACTCAAAACATGACTAACCTTGTCTTAGATAATAATCCTTAGCTACTTTGATCCTCGCATTCACTCTGATTGTACAAACTCCTTGTCTTAAGAGCTCCTTCCTTTGGGAGCCCCTGTAATCCATTGAACACCTCTGACCCCCACGACTCTTTGCTTTGCTGGGCATTTATAATTATTCCTATACTTTCCCCTACTAGTATGTGAGATTTCTTATTTTTATAGTATTTTTTTGGTGAGTGTGTTTATCTGCAGTATGTGTGGTGTATGCAAATGTGGGGAAGCTAGAGGAGAATGTCAGAGGTCCTCCTATGTGTATTTCTTTGATATTGATGCTTTTAACCCTGAAAATACAGTTTTCACAAATCCCAGTTATCAGGTCTCTGATCCCCATGTGAATGGAGTGACTGACATATGTGGCCACTTCCAGATGTTTACATAGGTGCTGGGCATCAAGCTCAGGCATTCTCAGGCCCTTATGCTTGCTTGGCAAGCACTACTCACCACTGAGACATTTCCTGAACCCATTTTTAATGATTTGATCATACTACTGTAGCTCTTTTCCTCTCTATTTTTCTGGTTTTGTTGCGATAATGCATACTAATATGAAGGGAAAACTGAAATTGTACTGACACAAAGCACCACAATCTTAGGACAATGTCATAGCTATCTCTGCCTCTACTTAAAGTTGGTAGTTTTATTTTCTCTGTATTTTATTGGAGTGTAGTATACATATGTAAATATGTGATTTTTGCAGTGGGGCATTGCTTATAAGATTATAGTTTCAATGGGGATAATAAACTGAAAAATACTCTTTAGAGTATATATATTTTATCTGACCTCTAAATCTTCCAACTCTTGTTTTGCCAGTGAAGCAATTCTCTTGTAAGTTCTCTAATTTATAAACATACAGTTTGTGAAAATGTATTAATGCCTAAATCTCCTGCTAGATTGTAAGCTAAACAATGGAAGCTGTTTTATTTGACTTACCCTAATATTTTCAAGACTCATTTATGCTGTGACATGCATCAGTTTTCTATTTCTTTTTGAGGCTAAATAACATTCCAATGTACAAGTATGTCACTTTTAAAAAAAATTCACCTGTAAACATATATTTGGGTCTCTTTCTACCTATTGGTTATTATGACCATTTTTTTTTTCTGTATGATGACAGTGACTTTGCTTCACCCCTCTTTTTAGTCTGTTTAAATTCTCCCTGTTCTCTCTTCTGCTCTGCTCATCCAGAAAAGCATCTGAGAAAGCATCTTGAAAAGACAGTGAAAGACAGTCTCACCTGAAGGTAGAAAGCAGGGTAATCCTTTCCTCATGTCTGATGAAACTCTTGAATAAGGACTTGAAAGAAGAGGATAATATTTATCTGGGTAGAAGGTTTTTAAATAACAAAAGGGGAAACATTATGTTATTTAAACAGATATATGACCTTGGGCAGGTATAAGATCTGTGCTATCAATTACCTTAACTAAAATATAGCAATAATATTGTCATAGTCACATGCCACAGGGATGAATCTCCAAACCAGGCACAGTTTTGGGAGGAAAGGATTTATGAAGCTACAGATCCAGGGGAAGTTCCATAATGGAGAAAGAGTCTGGCCCCCTTTCACAGGTCCAAGCAGACAGAGAAAAACCCTCTAGCACCTCCAGCAAACAAGCACATTCAAAATCACAAAACAGCAGGAACTCCAGGCTTGATTTCATACTGCTCTTTGCATATGTATAGCTGGAATTCCAGACCCACCCCAGAAATACCTTAAGGCTGGACCCTAGTATCTAGTCAAGGTTACATACCCTCCAGCCAGGCATCTGGAGAAAAACTTTAATAAACTCTTCAATCTATTGAGGGACATTCATTCAAACTACCACAAATAGCTATCTCATAGTTTTCAGGGATTAAAATGCTTGGCTCATAGGAGTTTAACCAGTAAATGACGTATTTCAATGTGTATCCCTTTTCTCCCATCATTGAAAAACATGGCTAGTGATTTTTCACAAATTTAGGTTGAATGCTTGGGATCACAATTTTTAAATACACATTGTGACAGAATTTTTCACTGAGTTCTCCAGAACAGCAATTATTGTCCAAAGATGCTTATTTTGAGGTATAAAAAAAGGCCAGAAGAATTTTGAGTTCAAAGTCAGCCTGTAGAGCAAGAATCTGGGGGAACAACAAAAAGAAGTCAACAGAGGGACTCATGACAATTTTAAGCAACAGGTTTGTGTTTGAACGCTACAGAGAAGCACACCTTAGACAAGCTAATTGTAGGCATTGAGTCTAAATGAAAATCTTTTAAACCTGGGAAACTCAATTTTCCTAGATTCAGTATGAATACCACCCATGATTTATTTATTCAATTGTGGTTAATAGTTCTTTTAATTAATTCTGGACATGTCAGCTAAAAACTAATAGTAATTACCAGTAGTTGAGTGTTTACTGTGTCTCAGGCTCTGGGCTAAGTATATGCCATTTTATATAATTCTCACAATGATTTGGAGTATTATGCCATTACCAAACCAATTTAGAAATGAAGAAATTGAAGTTTAACAATACTAAATAATTTCAGTTTGCACCAATACTGAGCGGTAAAGTTTGTATTAGACCTCAAGCACTTTGATTTAACTGTGTTTTGACCACTATGCATAAACAAATTTTATTCTTTTCCCATGCCATTCTAGCTATCATCTACAATAAATTAAAAATATACAAGAATTTTTATCAATTACTAAGGTATAAAAATAATTGGAAAGGCTAAAATGAATAAATGGCAATTTGGTCATTTAATAGGAAGAAAAGTGAAGAACACCACAAGTATTAAAAAAGAATGGTTCTAGGGCTGGAGAGATGGCTCAGCGGTAAAGGCACTTGCCTCCAGTGCCTAAGGCCCCGGATTCAATTCCCCAGGACCCACATAAGCCAGACCCACAAGGTGGTGGCCCTGGTTCTCTCTCTCTCTCTCTCTCTCTCTCTCTCTCTCTCTCTCTCTCTCTCTCTCTCTCTCTTACTCTCTCTGTATCTGTCTGCTTGAAAATTAATAAATAAAATATATATAAAAAAGAATGGTTCTACACAGGGAATGATTCAAGGTCAGAATGGTGGGATTATGTCTGGGGAGGATTTTATTCTTACTACCGTGTGTTTAAAGATATCATTATTAAGAAGTTTTTTGGCAGATGCACCAGAGCAGGGTCATATTCTTTCATCAAGCAACTATCAGACATCCGCTGGAGAGGGTTAAGGAATGTACCATCCCTGCCTTTAAGAAGGACGTGGCACAGTGATGAGAATAGACAAGCAAGGTCTATAATCAAGGCACAAGGTCTCAGGGCCCAAAGAGTTAGTCCCTAACAAGAAGGTGGAGAAAGATAAACTAGAGAGAAGAGAAATAGGTTGAAACTGAGTTATCCAGGGCAAAAAGGGTAATGACTGACAACAGAATAAATAAAATTAAGAACCAGAAACTTGGAAAAGTTATAGAATATAACATATGAATAACAAATGATTGATATTTTCTGTATATAAACCATCATTTAGCTTATAATCTTCAAAATCAAATTTCTTAAATGGTATTTGAGAAAGGCAGTTTACAAATGACCTCAATAGGAATGGATGTTGCAAGTTAGTACAAAGTAAAGGCATAGTTTTTCAAATATACATTTGGTGAAGGTTGTGTGATTGATAATAACCAGTAGTGATGAAGCTAATGTAAAGGAAAAGGTAATACCATTTATGAGAGCTACACTTTGAATAGTTTCATCCTTTCTAGAGGGCATTTTGATAATGTCTATTGAGAGTATTAATTTTTTCTGTGAGATACATTTTTTTCTTTCCATAATTCATTCCCAGAAATCAAATAATCAGAAGTCTGGACAGAGTTATAAGTAGCAATTATATTGCAATACTGTTTGCAGTAGCAAAATCTTGGAAATTGTGTTGGTTAAATAATGATATATGTCTTCATGATGGAATCATATTTTGCCATTAGCATCAAGTTGTAGCAAAAGTTTACACGAGATATCAGAAACATGCATGGCAAATTGTTAAGTGGAAAAAAGGTTGAAACCTTTAATACAGGTCTTCCTGACTTTTTTTAAAAAATATTTTATTTATTCATTTTTCAAGCAGAGATACAGAGGTTGAGAGAGAGAGAGAGAGAGAGAGAGAGAGAGAGAGAGAGAGAGAGAGAGAGAGAGAGAGAGAGAAAGAGAGAGAGAGAGCGCACCAGGGCCACCACCTTGTGGGCCTGGCATATGTGGGTCCTGGGGAATTGAACCCGGGGCCTTAGCACTGGAGGCAAGTGCCTTAACTGCTGAGCCATCTCCCCAGCCCCCTTCCTGACTTTTTTTGTAATGCAACCTACACTTTTTTCAGTGACAATATCTTGTAGATTTTTTTGGCAATGTCTACACATTAAAAACACGTAAATATTTGTATAATTATATTTTATCCAGTGATAAACATACAAGAACATGGGTATAAAAGTAAGAGAATTACTAAAAAATATTTAAAAGTTTTGCTCTTTCAGTAAGCAATAAATAGTGGCACCAAGGAAAAACTGTACATTATCTTGTTTAAAATTGAGATTAAAATTCTATATTGTAAGTGGTATACATTAATTTTCATTGAGTTTTTTTACATAAATACCTTTTATTATCCACAATAATGTAATGTTATAGCTTTAAAGCAAAAATACTTTCTTCATTGTTTTGTGTGTGTAGTAAAAAATATTGCCTGGTGCAGTGAGTGAACTCCAAATACAGTCTCTGAATGACTCTCTTGTGGAGGGTATAGACTCCATTAGATGTAAAGTTGGTAGTAAAGATTGCAAATGATACCTTTGCTTGTTAGTTCTCCATATTTATTAGGCAAAACTACTTTACAATATAAAGTGTGCTTAACCAAGTTGTGTTTATTTAATATAAGGGAAAATATTTTCAATTGGGTAGTAATTGGGAGCTTTTATTTTAACTTTTTTAAAGCGTAAGTTATATTTAAGTTGGGGAGTGCCTCAACTGGTAAAGTCCTTGCCTTCAGAATCTAAGTTTGTTCCCAGTTCCCACGTCAAAATGCCAGGCATGGTGGTTCTTGCTAGTAATCCCAGGGCTGGTAGTGGGGATGTGGTTGGGGCCGAGGGAGGTGGACATCACTGGCCAGCCAATCTAGTCTTCTTGGTGTCAGGCCAATGAGACACCTTGTCTAAAAAACACAAAGATGGATGTTGCCTGACAAGAACAACATCTGAGATTGTCCTCTGGCCTCCATATATACCCACATAATATTCACATGCACACACCCATATGCATACACCAAAAACGTACTTGTAATTTTGGTAATGTAATGTAGTAGTTGCTTTTCATTAATCAGAAAATTCTGAAAAATGTGAAGATTATTGATTATTTAGTAATTAGTGTTTAGAAGTCATAGTCTTTAAAAAATAAGGCTTTTTCACTTATGTCCCCAGAGAGGTTACTAGCCACCATCCATGTGTCCCCTAAAATAAGGCTTTTTCAGATACTGTAGTATATTTCCTTTTTAGTACCAACATGTTCTGCTCCTTAATTCAAGACTCTAGCAGTCAAGACAAATATGCAGTAAGCACAGCAGGGTCTTGGCAGAATCTTATGGTAAAGCAAATATGTCTTTGGACCTTTCACCCTTCCTTTTGGTATATTTCCATTTAGATTCTTTATTCAGATTCTTTTTCCTGGCAGGCTCTTTTCTGACCACCCTTGGCTTCTAAACTTCTTTAAATGTTCTTATTTTTTAAAGAAAGTAATGGAGTCATGGTATATCCTAATCTTCAATTTTTTTTTTCTGAAATGCTGAAGTCCAGGCTGGCCTTGAATTTACATAGGCCAGGTTGTTCCTAAACCTTTGATCCTCTTGCCTCAAATTTATGAGTACTGGGATTACAGGTATGTGTCATCACACTGCTCAAAATTTATTTAAAATTCCTATCAAAGAACAAATCTTCTCGATCCAGTAAATAATTTAATATATTTATGAAATTTTCTTTTGGGTCTTCTTAAGTCAGTGTATGAGCTTGCCCAATCCATCATTTATATCCTTAAACCCACTCAGAGGAATTTGCTTATTAGATCTCTTTTTCTACCATGTCAGGTGAATACTGAATACTGAAAAATCTGAGATGAACACCACAGAATGAATTTTCTTAAAGTTTGGAAAAGGTGATGGCCAAAGTAGGGCCTATAATATAATATGGATATAAATTTGATTTTATATGAATACAGAGACTAAATATGTACATGTTTAACAATACTACATAGTGAGACATAAGTATAACCTTTCATTGTACATTTAGAAGATCAAAAAAACAAACATTGAAGCCAAAGCCTCCTTAGAAAGAGAACATTGGGAATTTAGTTGAAGCATTAGAGATGACGTTCCTATGAATATAAAGTGAATAGTATCACTATTAAGAAAAATATTATTGACCGCTTACCATGCACTGAATTCTGTGAGTTTAAAGAATCATAAAATATAGTTTGTACCTCCAGGAAGTTTATAAGTAATAGGCCTTCCATTTTTTGTGTGTGGTGTATGTATGTGGTATGTGTATGTATGTGTCTATGGTGTATGCACTGTGTTAAGATGTTTGTGCTCTGTGTACACATGTGCAGATACCAGAGGAGAACATCAGGTGTCTCCCCCCATTGCTCACCTGCACATTTAAAGGCACGTATTTTATTACTTTTGACCTAATATCATAGCTGCTTAGTGCAAATAGAAATTTTGTGATGAGGAAAACGAAATATTTGAGCTCAGAGCCAGATACTTAACTCCCAGGAAACTTGTACGCACAACCCTGTTACATGTTTGTACTATTACTTATTCACAAATTGACTTTTTCCCAAACATACTTATGCTGTCTAAGGTCAGATGCTATAGTGAAAAATACCATAAAATTGTTAATTGCATGAAATTCAGGAATGATATCATTTTTAAAAGTGTACAATGTCCTTTTGTTCTTGTGTATAATTCTTTTTAAAAGGAGTCTACATAAGAAGAAACAAAAAATTCTTGAAAACTTTTTGGAGAAATATGGAGACATAACATTTTGTTTGAGGATAATGGTCAGAGTTTCTTTTTATTTAGTTCTGTGAACAAAGCATATTCAAATATTTTTTAGTTCATCCAATTAGTGTAAGAGTTTAAACCTTAATCCAAGTTTGAATTGAAATGGTAACCATTACTTAACAAAACTACATAAATTCTCTTTGGCAGGAATATTAACATAGCTCCTCTTATCATTATTACTTTAGTTTAAAATTACTGCTTGAAGTAAATGATATTGAGAAAGATTATTTTTAAAAAATCCCAATGTGTCCAACCTGAATAATTTTTTTGTGTTTTTGACCTTAGGCTAAATTTCAATAATCCATTTTGTTCTCCTTGTATCTATACATGAAAAGATTAAATATGAAATCATAACTAAGGAAAATATTTGCCTATGTTAATCTGATATAGTAATTACTTTTTGTCCTCAAAGTCCTAACTGTAAGACATCCAGAGCTCAATAACATAGAGACTGAACAAATATTATAACTATAATACAGAGACATTGAGACTCTGAAGGTCAGTTCAATGGAGAAAAAATTATTTTTCTTGCTTCCACTGTTTCTGTGCTTCTTTTTACTGCACTGTATCATGGTCTGAAACTGACCGTTATCACCCTTGTAATAAGGCATTTGTTTTGAATATTGTTTATAAATCAAGTCTTATTGCCACCATTTCATTTATACTTAGTTTGTTCCTGTTTACCCAGTACTGGTTGTTCTTGGAAGGAATGAGTTCTGGTGAATTTCTAGTTCATGTTCTTGGTTTTATGTGTCCGGTTTCATTTCGATTCTTTAGAATCTAGGATTTTGGAAAAGATCCTTTTAGCTTATATTCTCAAGCTGAAATCTCACTAGTACAATTGTTATTTGTGGTTCCTTAAAAATTTCTATCCACACATTCATACCCATTTATTTGTAATGTTTAAAGGTCTTCCAGTATTTTACTATTAAAAATATTGTTTTTGTCATTGGCATCATTGCTCTTATATTTTTCTGCTGTCATTTCTTAGGCTACTTTTATAAGAATATGTTTTCCAGAATTAATGTTTATAGTTTTTATAATACTGTTTTGTAGTCAAGCTTAAAATATACTCATTCATTAAATTCAGCATCCTTCTTATTAACTTATTACTACATTCTACAACCACAAGAATTAAAGAGAAGAATTCAATGGATATATATTTAGTGATACTAATTACCTACTGACAGTAATCTTATTTCCTTGTTTGCATCATCTTTGAATCTGTTTTTTTTTTAATTTACCATGATAGTATCAGTTTTTTTTTTTTTTTTTTTTGAAACAGGAAAGGATGTGCTAGGGCTTCCAGCCACTGCTAAGGGACTCCAGACACATCTAGATTTAGGTGGGTAGAGGGCTCCTTAGGCACGGGGCTAGACTGCTGAGCCATTGACTTTTTTTATTGATACCAGTAACCAGTCAACCTCTCTTAACATGCTAACACATTTATTTAACAATTACTCTGTGCCCGGTGCAGCTTTATTTTACATGCATTAATAACATTTGATCTTTTTAATAGCTCTACTCAGGTTATTTTAAATATGAAGACACAGAGAATACTAGATTGGTGCTCATTCATTCGCAGCTATAATGTGTGCTTATTTTTGTCCAATTACTTACTGACAGGAAAGACTGGTAGGAGAGAGAGAGAGAAAGAGAGAGAGATGGGGAGAGGAGAAGCAGAGAGGAAGGGAGGTAGAGAAAGAGAGAGAGAGAGAGAGAGAGAGAGAGACACTTTGAACCAGAGTGGGAGAGAAGAAGGTGGAGAGAAGGGAAAGAGTGACACACCTGTGTGAACCAGCGACTTTATTGGAGTTACAGGAGTAGAGATAAGGGGTTGCTTATAGAAGCATGGATAACTCATCACTGAATGGCCCACATTGGGATCAACTCAAGAAAGCTGCTTCCCTGGAGCCCCCTGCACAGCTTGACTGATCAGGGAGGCTCCTCTCCCCAGCAGTGGTTACTGTTTGTATAACCCTGAGGAGGGGCCCTGTAAATTTCTCAGACTTGTGAGGTGCTTACTTTCTGAGTCTTAAGAAACTAACCCCTCCCCAAGGAAATGTTTCAATTTTGAAGAAATAGTTACACAACACAGGCATCTGCTGAAAGTTTTAGAACACAATCCCCTATAGATAAGAGGGGGTTTCTATAGCATTAAGATTTTAATTATAGCTAAATCAATCAAAAAATTTAACTTCTAAGATATTTAACAGCAAAACCTTTTCAAAATTAAGGTATTCCCTATATTTTCTGAGCAAAGGAATAATGTTTGGATTGCATTTATACACAAAGCATTCTGTGTATATACATGGTATGTTGGAACATTATTGAGTTGTTTCTCATCTGAAGGTTTAGCTAAGAGCCATTTTAAAGGTTTCTGAAGACTGTTTATATTCTACTTTAATGTGAAAGTAGCATTGCTCTGGGTGAATAACTCACCCTCTCTACATCACTTTTCTTGAGAGTCACAAGGAGAAAATAAAGTCAAGTCTATAGCTTTCATTTCATTGGTTTTTCTTTTAGTAACTGATTCAAACGTTTGCTGTTTTTAAAAGCAATAAATAGTATATTCCCTAGAGATAGGCATCATTATTTCTTTGTCTATAGATGATTTATTGTTTTTACTCATAGAAAACTTATGAAGATAACTAATTTGTTAAATTATCCGTAATATGAGTTTTTGTCTTAAGCCCAGTTTTTATTTTTAAATTTAAATTTTTTATTTATTGCTATTTTATAAAATAGTTGTACCCTTAGACTCTCCTCTCTTGTGCCCTAATTCTGATGAGGGTCCTTATCGGTAGGGTCATTGGTATTCCTTGAGGGGACCAAGAGGCCTCAGTCATTCTCTGCAGGGATAAGGGAAACAGGAACCTCTGGCTACAATGTTTCCTGATTCAGTGTTCCTTTCTCTGTAGCCTTTGGATCTTGGTTTTGAAGAGATTTGAGTGATCATGGTGTCTGTGACCATTTCCCTGGAACTGGTTTTCAGGCTAGCTGGGAGGCAATATTCTTGCCACAGCTTCCTCTGTCAGGAATTCTGGGCCCTGGCAGATGAGGGAGATGTGACACATCTCCTGGGAAACAATCTTCTCTCTGCCTGAGGTATCCTTGCTCTCCGAGTGTTCTCCTCTGGGCCCTACTCACTGCACAGGAGGTGCCAGGGAACCCTGAAATTTATATATTTACTTACTACAGCCATTTTATAGATTGCATTGTATACACACACATATATGTATATATATATATATATATATATATATATATATTCCCACTTGGCAAAACAATGAAGAAAAATCTGTTTCTGTTTGAGAGTACAAACAGAAACAAGCTTTCTGGAGAAAAATTTGGTAATTTTTATCTAAAGCATTCAAAATATTCATATCCCCTCCAACACTGTTTAAAAATACATTCACATCATTTGATCCAGTGAATTTATTCTGAGAAAATAAAAGATATGTATAAAATAGACTCACAAGGATGCATATTAGATTGCTATTTTTGCTAGTGAAAATGAAGACAGAGGATTGGTTAAATAAGGTCCAGTGTCGCTATTTCATAGAATACATTTAACCATTAAGTTTTATATTGCAAAAAAACACTGACCTAGGGAAATATGTACAATATAATTTTTAGTAGAGATGAATAGTTTAATGTTATTTGATTGCATTTTAATAATTAATAATTAACATCATTTAATAACATTAAAATGAAATCAGTAATGATTACTTTTGTGTATGTTATGATTGATGTGTCATCTTTTTGATTTTTTTGAAACTTTTGTAAAAACTCAGTTGAATGCAAAGTATTTGCCAACCTGTTTTATTTTCCTCTGTTGTCTGATATACTGCAGTCTTATTATAGAGACCAGTAGAATGATGGTGAAATTAGAAAAGAATGGGATGTGTTAAAAACTTAAGTTAAATAGAAGACACATTGTATAGTTGACATTTTGTGTTATGAATATATTGAAAATACCATTTCTAGACTCATAAAGACAGGGAAAGATTATTGTTCTAATGGCACAGATATTTCACGTGAGCTGGTATTTGCACTGTACCCTCTTTATTCCATCATGGAGAAGTGATCATTATAATAATTAGAATTTTAAAAGGAAAGGTTCATTTCCTCAGTCTTAAGGTATTTTTCCTTGATGTTTTTGTTGTATAGTATATATTCTTTTTTTGTTTTGTTTTATTTTTTGAGGTAGGGTCTTGCTCTAGTTCAGGCTGACCTGGAATTCACTATGTAGTCTCAGGGTGGCCTTGAACTCACGGCGATCCTCCTACCTCTGCCTCCTGAGTGCTGGGATTAAAGGCGTGCACCACCACGCCCGGCTATAGTATATATTCTTGATGCCTATATTCAACCGTATTCCTTCTACAAGTGAAAATTCAAATAGTAAGCAAGCCTTATTGTACTTGTGAAAATTACTAACTCATACCACAATGATTGGTAAGACAACACAAAGTCCATTTTGTTCCATGTTTTGCACATATCACTATAACTGGCTTGAATGCTCATATGTCAAAAGCATTCTGTACTAGCACTAGCCCAACTTAAAAGAAGTACGAAAATAATCAATCATGAACATAAAGCACAATGTAGGTAACACATAAAGAATGATTTTTAAAAGTTTATGTAAATAAAAGTGTATTTGAATAGTTTTCATGAAACTGGAGCAGAAACATAAGTAAAGCATTAGGAAGAACAAAATTTAATGCACACTTTTTAGAGGCAGGAGGAAGAGAAATAGATTTATTTCTTCATTAACATACTTTTCAGAAACTAGTTACTAAATTTATTATAAAGTCTTGAAATTCAGATTTATTTTGGCACATTGTTCCAATTCCTACTCACTTGGCTATATTTTATTTTGGGGCCTTTGGTGAAATAGAATATTAGAATAGAAGGGCATCATAGAAAAAAAGCTGTTTACTTCACGGTAGCCAGGAAGCAGAGAGGAGAAGGTATAGGGGACAAGATCTAGCCCCTTAGGGCATTCCTCCATGGACCCACTCCATTCAACTAGGTCCTACCTCCTGAGGTTCCAACATCTTTCTCTCAACATGACAAACCATGTTGTAATTATTAGTCCTTAAATGTGACTTTCTCAGAATCTTCTAGGTTTCAGATAATACTTCACTAGAATGATGTTCTCTGATCCTTAAATTAGGATAGAATGTTCTACCATTGCTGTGTATCTTTGCTTAATTCTATCCTACAAAACATGATTAACTATCTTCTTTCTAGGCGGGCAAGTTGGTGTTGATTAAATAGTTCATAGAAACCTAGAAATTGTTCAATATCTGATGCATAAACAATGCTCATTATGTTCTACACAAAAAGAATGTAAAAGTGAGGTGAAATTATAGTCAGCCACACTCTGATGGAATGAATCTCCAAACCAGGCACAGTTTATGGGAATGAAAGGGTTTATTGAATCTACAGATACAGGAGAAATTCCAAGACAGTGAAAGAGGCTGCCCCTCTTTCACAGGTTCAAACAAGAGATAAACCCATCACCAACACACTCCCCAAACAGGCAGGGGTGAAGGAGATATCTTTGACTTTTGTATAGCCTTAGTGCGGGAAGGGATATCAGTTTCTATGTCTAAACTTGTTCAGTTAGAGATAGTAATTTCTCTAAAATGATAGTATGGATAAGCATACCAAAGAAGCCTAATTTTGTAAGACTCACTGTGACTGTTTTTTTTTTTTGATGATACATATTATGCTCATCAAATGTGAGGGGATGAATGGAATTTACATGGATTTATTGTTAGTCTACATTTGTCTAAAGTATTTTCCATGTTACACTTTAGCTATCATCAAATTTCAATTAGTTCATTTTACAGATATAGAAATTATTTGCATAATCATTAATTCAGGCTGTATGTAGTTTGTGGGATGTTTATGTATTTTGTATCCTAATTTTGAATTTAGTTAACTTGACTATAATCTTAGTCCTTTTTGGTTTTCCCCCTTATTTAATAAGACAATGTATTGCCAAATGCAACTTTGGAGGATATTGGGTCTTTATTTTCAAACTATTTTAGCAATATTAAAATTCCCTGATCCTGTCATAAAGGGGTAAACAAGAGAATTATTAGTACCTTTATGAATAGGACATAATGATGGTTCATCACATTAATGCCAATAGCTCTTACAGGGTTTTATTGCTAGACTTTACCATTCACTTTTAAGATTTGATAACAGTATATTATATTTTGCATGTTTAACTCATTTGAAGAAAATTTAAATGAAAACAAAAAGATTGTTTTATTTGTATTATGTAGGTCTGAAGAATAAAGAATAAAATTCACAATTCTGGAAATTAAAAAGTGAATAAACATTTACCTATTTAGTATATTTATAGTTATCAGAGATTTCATGAATAAGAATTCTTAATTTTATGTATTTCTAACTTATAAGATTAGATGAATAAAGTACATGGTTTGAAAGGAAGATTCCTTTAAAAGAGAGTACACAATTTCCTGTTAATCAGTGTACTAAAGCTTCCTCATAGACAGAGAAAGCTGCTTAATAGTTAAGGCTTGACATTTTAACATGGTATTTGCAACAAACATATTGGACATTTAATTAGAGCATTGCTTATTTTTAAAGGACTGACAAAAATGAAATTCTCCTTGCAAATGAAATCTGTGTAGTAATCGAGATGGGAGACCGAGGGATGTGTCTGGACTGTTTGGATGATGCAGAGTTGCTCTAAGCAGTATGCTGACTGTTTTCAGACAGCATTAACAGCATCAGCAAACACAACTGTGTCAGCCTCTCCTGGTATGAGGTACTTGTAACTCTACAGAGAGGATGATATGCTTTGCTATATTGATAATGGCTTAAACAGATAGATCTGCTTTTTGATATTTTCTTCACTATCTCTGAAGATGCTCAGAAGTAGAGGTGGCTGTATTTATCTTTTGTGAGACAGGATATTCAGCCTTTAGGGGTTTCCGGATATAGAAAGGCCATGCAGACTGGAACCTGTGAGGCTTTCCAACCTCTAAGTCAGCAGGTATGACCTTGTGAATTATGATGATGCTATTAGAATGCAAGGTTATTTGCTTTGTCTAATTCTTAGTCATTTAGAATATGTTAATCAATATAATCATTTATTTTCTAATTTCCTTTGGGTATTTGAACAAGTGATACTTTTAGAGTAGTAATGGACAGAAACTACATATGAATTTTACAAATGTGAGTGTATGTTTGTTGCTTTTCTGTTAGTCCTTTTTTGGGAAATGAGTAAAGAAAGAGCTACTGTTTGTTATTAAAAGCAAGGATTAGGGCTTGATAGATGTTTTCCCCAAGATTAATCCTGATTATATTTAAACTGCATGTTTTACTTCAATTGAGAAAAACAAATTGATCAAAGTGATAAAATATATCATAACTAGCTGCCTGCAGATAGTGGTAGATTATAAAATTTTTGTTTACCTGGGATTTCTTAAGCAAGGGAATTGATTCTGGAGCAATTGTAGTGCATCACTCAACAATAAAAGTTTAGAGAATAGAATCATGTTTATCAACATCTGGGCTATAAGCTAATTTCTGAAATTTATGTTTCATATCTGAAATGTTTCATTGGCTTTAATCATTGCTCAGATCTAGTGATGCTCATATTGATCTTATTTACATTTCTATTAAGGCTTTTTTATAGCTGAAAGCTGACTGTAATTGTTTTCATAAAGGAGGCTTATACCTTTTAAGCTTATTGATTTTTTGACCCAGAGAGAGCCAGCATTTGGTTAGTTTCAAGTTGAGATACTTGACTTTATTAAATGTTATCTACAATAGAGAGTCACACAGCAAAGGATTTATATGTTTGCTTTGTATTGAAACGATTATTTTAAAGCATTTAACCTATTGCTATGATGCTTTTAACTTTAGTTTGTCTTTCCGAATTATATTCTTGAGTAAGACTCACCCTACATTTGACATTCAGGCTTTGAAAGAACTGTTATTTTTTTCATGACACATGTTTTTAGTAAGTTGCAGAGATTTATCAGTTATATTAGATTACATATCAAAAGAACATATAATGCTGAAGTATTTCTTAGCAATATGATAATGTTCACTAAGATGATAGTGCTTACTTCATGATCCTACTGCACAGTCATTTTTCAATGCCACATCAGGATGAAAAAAACACTGGGTTCAAAATGAATGTATTTACCAATGCTTGAAACAGTGAATTGAGGGTTAAGTTCTCCTTTTTAATTAAAAACACATAAAAATTCAGCTTACTGATATTGACTATAATTTATATGTTATTCGGGCTACTTAGCCAGCTTATATCCTTATTAGTAGGGAAGATTGCCATATTCTTAAGCTTGATTAATTTTGGAATGATTTGAATATACCTTTTAGTTGCTACAAATCTTGTTAATCTGTTAGAATTTATTTCCAGTATTTGCATGTATTAGGCACTATGAGCACATTCTGTTTCCTGGCATGGCTTTGGGATTCCTGTAGGCATTGGTTTCATAGCATTCTGCTATTTTCCACTGTATTTATGACCTTTCAAAATAACTAAACCATAAAGAATTTTGGTTATTTTCCTTTAGTGGCACTTAAATGATAATATAATAATTTCAGCAATTTTCTAACATGAACAAATGTTTGTCTTACAATTGTCATTTTTTTCACAAGTTAGAAAATGTCTCTTTGTTACTGTTTCAACATATGTTACATTAAAAAGTAAAGACTGGTAGAATGTAACAGATACTTAAATGCAATGCCAACTTTTCTTCCAGTGCAGTTAGATGGTTTTGCCCTTTGGTGAAATTCATTGTAAATCTGCATAGTAATAAATGGCCATCTTTTTATAAAGGTTGCCTTTATCTATACTGCTTTACACATTTGTTTTGTTACACATCCTTACATTTTCTAAAGATAAGCATTTTATAGACAGTTGTCAGGTGATGTTTCAATTCAGGAAATATGTAAAAGCTATTTTTTGCACAATACTATATTTGGTGTTGTGAAAAACAATACAAAACATTTATTACTTTCAAAGACATTATGAGAAAATATATACAATGAACAGTGATCATGTTTTCATTGACTTTTCAAAAGTGGTATTCTACAATCAATTTTAAGTTAAATTTATAGGCTTATGAATCCTATGATGAATTATATTTAACTCTTCTTCTTTCCATACATTTCATAGTTTTTAGAAAACCAAAGTTTGGGTCAGACTGCAACATGTAATTTTATTGAAAAATTATATTCAGTTCTTTTGGAATGTATACTTTGTTATATAGGGCATTATAAACCATGAGTCAAATATATTTATGCTAGTCATGAGGATGCACACATGTAATCCCAGCACTCAGGAAGATGAATCAGGAAGATAGACCACATAGCAAGACCTTGCCTCACAAAACGTAGTTCAGTGTTTGTCAAACCAATATTATTAGCTTATTTTGAGACTAGGTAATATCTAGCTTTTCAAACACAAAGACCCTAAGAATCAGTGTAAAATAAGGACATAGCTCTAATTCCAGTGAGATGTGGGTAATTTAGAAATTGTTGGTATTATGGAAGGGGGGATTAATTTTTTTTATTGAGTAGAAACTTTGTATGGACACATCATGTGTTGGTACCATTTCCCTTTTCCCTGCGCCCATTCCACTAGTCAGTATAGGGGTGTCTGATGCTACCTAGGTAATTTGATTTTACTTTGAACAAAATGAATCTGAGTGTACATAGCATACTAAGAATTCTACAATTTGCATAAAATTGATAAAGGGTCTCACTATGTAGCCCAAGCTGGCTTGGAACTCCCTGTGTAGCCCACGCTAGCCTTAAACTCATGATCTTTCTGCCTCAGAGTCCCCAGTGTTGGAATTAATGGTGTTTATCACCATACCTGGCTGAAAGTACTGTGATTGATCACTTGATGAAAAGTTCTGGGGGCTAGGTCACCTCAGGCTCTGAAAAAGGGTCTTGGGAGAAACAAGAATCGAAGCACTGGTAGCTGCTTGCTAATGGAAAGTTAGGCAATACTCTGATCTGTTTCATACAAGTTTGCCTGCTGAAAATAGCAGAGAGGTGGGTAGAAATGATGGAAAACCCTTGTTTCCCCAGAATTCCAAACTGGGCATGCTGCCCAATAGTGCCTCCAAAGTGCCTAATAGTTTGCATTAGTTTAATAGTGGGTTTATTTGCAAATCAACTCTGATTTGTAACAGCTGCTGTGGTAAGAGCTGTATGTGTGATGCTCACATATCCAGTCTGTTAGTCACTGAGCTCAAACTTAGTGGTTATTCTAGCCAGGCATTTGATATTATGTGTATTCTTTATTTTTTTGGCATGTGTGTTGTGTGTGTATCTATGATGTTTATGCATGTGTGTGTTCATGTGTGTGTGGGCACATGTGTACCATGGTGTATGTGTGGGGTCACAGAACTGCTTTTTAGTGTCAGTCCCTGCCTTCCACCTACTTTGAGGCGGGATCTCACACTGTTAGCTGCTGCTATTCTCCAGACTAGTTGGCACCCAACCTTCCGTTGAGTGCTCCTGTCTTGCCAACAGGTGGGCTGATATTACGAACACCTGCAGCAGACCAGCTTCCTATGTGGATGCCGGGATCCGAACTCACACACTTATGCTTGCACCACCAGCATTTTATCAACTCAGTCATCAGTCCATATTTCTTCACTTTTAACAAATATTTTTATTTATTTGTAAGCAGAAAGAGAGAGAGGGAGACAGGGAAAGGAAGGAGAGAGAGACAGAGAGAGAGACAGAAAGAGAGACAGAGAGAGAGACAGAGAGAGAGACAGAGACAGAGAGGAATTGGTGTGCCAGGGCCTTTAGCCACTGCAAATGAATTCCAAATGCATGCATCACTCTGCATCTATCTTACTGTGTGGATACTGAGAAATCCAACCTATGTCCTTAGGTTTTCAGGCAAGTGCCTTAACTGTGTGCCATCTCTCCAACCTTTTCTTCATTTTTTAAATATGTGCATATGTATGTGTGCATGTGTTTGTGCATATGTGTGAGTGCACTGGAGTAAGTGGAGGTCAGACATCCTTGAGTGATGTCTTGATTGGCTGGCGAGTGAGCCCCTTAGATCCTTCTGTTCCTACTTCCCCAGCAATGGGATTTCAAATGTGCACCACTATAACATTTAAAATAGATGCATTATAACAGGATATACTCTCCCAGCTGCCATTACCCTGGGGGGCCCTTTTCAGTGGGGTATGGTATTCACTGTGGGGTCATGAAGGCTCCAGTCAGTCTCTGTGCGGTGGCAGGGGAACAGTGCCTCAGGGTAATTCCTACCCACTCTGTGTATGCCTGACAACTTTCATGGGAATTAGAGAGCAATCAGGTCCTCATGGTTATGAGGCAAGCAGCGTACCAATTGAGCTATCTCCCTAGCCCTATTCCTTTATTTTTAATACAGAGATGGTAATGGTATCGACCTCAATGCAATATTATGAAGATTAAATGAATTAATGAAAATAAAGCATTTGTAATGGTTTGTGGTATGTGGTAAGCACATTACTATTAGCATTACCTTTTGATATTTTTCAAGCTGAGATGACTTTATATGTATGCATCTACAAATACATGTTATAGACAACGTACAATATTTATTATATAATAACTTACCATGTATTTGTGGTATAAAGTAATGAATTTCATTGAGACTCATGTATATCATGCATGGAATTAGCCTAGATGTCTATCAACAAATAAAAAAATAACGTGATATATATATCACATAAGACAATTATTATATGTTTTCTCTCATATGTAGAATGTATGTGTAAATGCACACTCATGAAAAAGGAAAAAAATATTTGGGAACAGGAAGGAGATAAGTGGGAAAGAGGAGGGGACAAAAGTGGATGATAGGAGTGTGAGTATTACCAAAGTATTGGCACATTACTTGTTGATACATTAATTCTGTTTTCTGAGTGCCAGATGGGCTGTTGGTAGCCTTTACAACAGTAATCAAGCAAAATGCTATTCCTTCTTCATTACTCATCTAATGAGAAATTTGATAATAAAAATATAAATATAGGTGGGTAATTAACATGCAGAGAACATGTTACACCTGATTACATTCCAGGCAGGCAGGCTTCTAGCCACTGTGCCACATTCCCAGCCTTCTTTATTTCTTCTTTTTTTTTTTTTTCTGAGACATAGTCTTGTGGTGTAGCCCCTGGCTGACCTACATCTTTCTACGTAGCTGAGGATGACCTTGAACTCCTGATCCTCTTGCCTCAACCTTTCAAGTACTAAGATTAGAGGCAAGAGTTATGATGCCTAATTCTCAGGCTTCATGCATGCTAGGCAGACACTCTGCCCACTGAGTTACATTCCTAGAACCATTCTGCTTAAATCATAACATTTACTGACTATCAGAATTGTGAATTAATGAAATGTTTCCTCTTTAAGGCTTTTTTGCAACTGTTTACCAGGCTTATTTAAACTCTAAGCTAAGCTAATTATATGTGATTTTATTTTCTTAGGTTTAGTTTACCTGTAGTCAACTGCATTCTCAAAATATTAAATGAAAAATCTAGAAATAAAAAAGATTAAATTATTATAGTGTATTGTTATAATTACTGATTTTTATAATTAACTATTGATCTTAATCTGTTATTTTTTAAATTTTAAAAATATTTTATTTATTTGAGAGACAGTGAGACAAAGTAAGTATAGGTATTTACTACCAAGGAAAATGAACTCCATTTGCATGAACCACTTTATGCATCTGGTTTGACTTGTGTACTTGGGAATCAATCCCAGGCCATCAGGTTTTGCTAGCAAGCATCTTTAACCACTGAGCCATCTCTCCAGTCCATTATTTTTTAAAATTTATAATGATGTTTTGCAATTAACTTTAGAATAGGTACTGATATATATGAATAAGTACAGAAAATATAGCATTTAGTAGTAGTTGCTCAGGTTTAGGGAAGTAAACACATTGGATAATAGGAAAAAGATGTCTACTCTGTTAGGATTCCATGTGGGTAGATCTTATCTTTGGTTATTTCATACATGAGAAAACATTTTCATGTGTTTAGGTATATTTGACAGTGATTTCAGGCCTTCTAGATTAAAACCTAAAATTAAAATTTGGAGTAAAATCAAAGTTTAAAAAATTATAAGGACAAGTTTACATTGTTTCAACTTCATGATCTTTTTGAAGTATTTTAATTCTTTAATATCTTTATTATCCATAATTAGATACACTGTATGAGCAAATCTTATGATGGTACCACTATTTCCCTCCTCCCTGTCCCAAGTCTATTGGTGATCTTTCTAGGTGGGCTTAGTGGATCAGTCCATGGGGTTGGGGGTTATGAATTTCACCAGAGGTAGCCAGTCCACCTCACCCCACCCCATTTTGTATGTTGTTACTGAGGGGGGCCATGTCTCTGGATATTCTCCCCCACCATGTCTCTTACATTCTTTCCACCTCCTCTTCTGCTCAGTTCCAAGTCATGGTGGGTGAGTTTTAAGTCTGCTTTATTATTGATATCATCCAAGACAAAAGATTCATCCAAAAAAAAACACAGCTTGTTTTAGTAATTTTATTTACCATTTTAGATAAATAATAAAGTAAAATGTGACAAATCTTAAATATTATAATAATCTATATATATTGGTAGACTATTTTAATTTTCTATTTGGTAGAGCAAAATATTTTGAATTTTTAGTTATTATTTGTAGAAAATGTCTATCTTCTTAAAATCAGTCATAAATTCATAAGAATAAGCAAGTAACCTGATGTTTATACAAAAAATTAAATGTTTAGTTGATACCTTTTATGACATCACAAAAGTTGTTTTCTCTTGAACAATTTTCTCAGTGCACAACTATTTCACCCAAATTGGCATAGCGTTGGTTCTCAGGATAATGAAATTTGTTAAAACAAGCAAACATGCCTAGTTGTATATTGTTATAGTAAGTAGAATACTGGGCAAAGCAATAAACACCAATAGATTCTGCCCTTCAGTAGATTCCAGGTACAGTACAATCACTAAATACTAGGAAACTGTAACCTAATGTGGGCAACAGTGAATGCCATAAAGATTCAAATGAGAGATAAAGAGTGGATACAGTTTTTTTTTTTTTTTTAGTCGTAGTTTTCAAATTAATTGAGGAGTGGAAATCTGGTCCAAGAATTAGAGAATTGTGAAGGAGTAGACCTTGTGGACTGTTCTAGAGAGAGAAATCAGACTGTTAAATGGCAGGAGGCAGAAATCAAATGATATCTTGGTCAGAACACAATGGTCTAGTTAGACTTTAGCCTGGTGGGGAAAGATGTGTTACACCCAAAGAGAAGAGTCTTGAAAGTTACATTATGATTCACAAACATTTTTTTTTCTTTTTGTTGATCTACTGATTCCTGAGGAAAACTACAATGAAAAACAAAAGAGCAGTTCCTATATTTTGAAGTCATCTTAAGAGTTCTAGCCCTTTTGAGACTGGGGAATGAAAATTAAATTCCTGAGTAGATTTAGTAGTTAGAAGACAAGGTAGGGGGTAGAAACAAAATAAAGGATTTTAATAAAATTCTCTATCCAAATTGCATGTGAGGGCATTACTCAGTCTACCCACAAGCACTCAAAAGTCTTGGACTTCAGATCCTCCTAGACCTCCTGCTTGTCCCTAACGTAAACTCAGATTTATTGTAGGTAATCTGATTTAGCTTGGCTTTGTTTCTGATATTTCCTAAGCAAAGGGCAACCTAGTGGGATCATTTAATACAATGAACACTCATATTACTATGGTGAATATATGGAGGAAAAAGAACATTGTTTAACAGAAATTGGATATAGAAATTCCTATTTTAAATCATAGGAGTCATGATACTTTAGCTATTTATAAATGATAAAGGAATCCATTATCATTGCTAATATTTTGATACAACTTTTAATTCAATCAACACAGGACTTCCATTATTGTCCCAGAAAAAGAAAGGTGTTAAGTAAAATCCACGAACAGAGTCCTTTATGCATGACAGCTGGGATGTGACTTTTGGTTTTATACTTATGAAAGTATTATCTGTATGTGAGAATTGTGAAAAAATCAAAATCTATCTCTTTTATAGTATAACACCCATATAAACTGTGTCAAAGTGAAATCCTGGAATTCCAGAATAAACACAAATAAAACCAGACACAGGTGGGCCTCTGACTCTACTCAGAACAATAGCAAACTGTATAATAAAGAGTACTATTTTTTCCTGTAGAATTCTGCATTCTTTGAAAATCCTATTTTTTCAGAAGTCCTTGGGCATTCTTATTAGTACTTGTGACTTCTCATTGCTTGAGAAAGAGCCTTAGGCATGGTAGGGTGTCCAGCATGGTTTGCAATACTTGTTTTAGAATCTCAGACTTATTTCTAGAAGAAAGTTGGCTCTTGATTTGTTTTAAATTTTTTATATATTATTTTATTTCTACAAAAGTAGATAAATAAAGGAGTAGTTAGAATGGTGCTGGCACACCCCTGCTGACCTGAATTCAGACTCCCTGTGTCCACATAAAACCAGATAGTCAGTGGCTCATACAGGCCAGCTTCTCTGGCCTTTGTATTGTCAGAAACAAGAGAGACTCTGTCTCAAGCAAGGTGGAAGGAGAGAGCCATTCATTTACACATGATAGAACACATATACATTCATTAAAAGGGATTTAAATTTCCTAACAAGCATGTGTGCACGCACAAGCACAAACACAAATGAAATCGATAAAAGACATATGAAGAAAACATGTTCTTTACCTTGGGCTTTTAAAAATGATATAGGTACATCAGTAATAAAACGCTTAAAATAATTGGATATGTCTTTATCAGAGTCCTGTTTTTTCCTAGGTTAAGATTAAGAGAAGGAAAGGGAAGTACATAGAGCTTTTGCCATTAGGGAGGGAAGAGGGGCACAGCTCCCAAACTTCTGTTTTTATAAGGTGAGAAATGGAATCCAGTGAAGTGTATTACAATCTGTGCTGCATATAAATCCACACTATTGTTTCTACCCATAACTTTTCAAATTCAAATTTTAAGAGTATGAAGAGTTCTTGTATATGATAAATGGAGGCACTGGAGCTCAGCAGCTCTCAACGAGATTTCTAGAGCTAAACTTGCCCAAGTGCTGTATCTTCCACTTTACTACATTTTTTAATAATAGAAAAATTACTTGTGTCTTCTTTAATCAGTGTTGTCACTTGTAAAATGAGGATATTAATGTGGAAAGCTCTACAGTAATGATAAGAATCAGATGACTTAATCCTGAAACACGGAAAGCGTAAATAAAACGCTCATACCATGGCCTTGCTTAATAAATTTAGCTATGAGTTTTGTTCCCACAGAACTAGGTAAAGTTAAGAAGAAAGCTGTGAACTTGTGTGTATCTACTTAAAGTGTATTTAATATATCGTACATGTTCTACATTGTGTATAGCATACTAAAAAAGAAATCAAATGATTTGTCTAAGAGTAAAACTTTCAACAAGCTAGGTAGCCTTGCTTGTGGATCTATTGCTATTAATCATATTTTTGTATTGCTTTAACTAGGGCTTGGGGATTTAGCTCAGTGTGTGAGTGCTTGGCTAGACAGCACAGGCCCTGGGTTTGGTCCTCAGAACCGAAAAACAAAAAGAACAATAACAATACCACCCAAAAAACCCAGAGGGAACTGTATTGCTTTAATGAGTTACATGCATCTGGAATAGATAGTTATGTATAAGGTAGCATTAAGGTATACAAAAATGACCATAAAAGACTTCATGAAAGAGGTGTGCCTAACTTTGATTTCATTACATCCCTTTCTCTGATTTTTCTGTCCATTAGAAGTAATCTCTGTAGAATTATCAGCACAATACCTACCATTGTTGACCAGCAAATTGTGGGTTTGCTGGCTGTGTTTTTCCTGCTTAATCTCCACTAACTGGTAAACCTACTATGTGAAAACACAAATCAACTTGAGTGTCCCTGGAGAAGCTTCTTAACCTCTGTGTTTCAGAGTACTCATCTATTTTTGAAGTTTTTAATGAGATGACGTATGTTTTACATTATCTAGCTTTCTGCCTGGTGCATTTTAATTCTTACAATAAATGTTAATAATTTTTACATCAATTGTATGCAACAGACAGCTAACAAACAGTTTCAGAATATACAGCTGGAATTGCCAGTGACGACCACTCAGCAATCAGAAAATCAAAAATTTAGTTTTATTGTTTTGGGTTATCTTCATTTATCCCTACAAAGGTTACAGTATAACTATTAGTGTCAATATGGTTTTCTTTACAGGTGTAATCATTTGAAATATCTTAAGAAAAAAATCTGTCAAACTAAAGAGGGTGGGAATTAATCTCTCTTGAAGCCATTGAAACCTCACGCTTTTGCACAAGCTATGCCATCTGTCCACATCCTGTTAATCCATTCTCATAATCCTGTTTGTCCTTTAAGATTGGTTTCACCAAAAATTAGTGTGATAGATGCTCATCCATATATGCTTTAGCAAGCCAAGTCTCTTCTGGCCTTCATATATATAATTTTTAAAAATACATACTTTCTCCTTTACAATGTAAAATTCTCCATGGCAAATTTATCTTTTAATTTATTACAGGTTCTGTCATATGTTAAATGATTAGTAGTAAATAAGAAAATACTTCATGCTTTATAAATTAAAGAATACTAATTATTCTTTAGAGGAACAAAAAGAAAGCATTTGAGGCCCATTGAGGGATTATTTACTATGACTTGGGTAATAAAAAAATGTATTAACAGGGGCTGGAGAGATTGCTCAGTGGTTAAGGCACTTGCCTCTAGTGCCTAAGGCCCCTGGTTCAATTCCCCAGTACCCCCATATGCCAGACCCACAAGGTGGTGGCCCTGGTGCCCTCTCTCTCTCTTTCTTTCTCTCTCTCTCTCTCTCTCTCTCTCTCTCTCTCTGCTTGAAAATGACTAAATAAAATATTTTAGGAAAAAAATGTATTAACAATAATAATAGCCAAATAGGGCCAGAGACATGGCTCAGTGGTTGAGGTGCTCGCCTGCAAAACCTAACTACCCAAGCTGTATTCCCCAGTGCCCAAATAAAGCCAGATGCACAAGCTGGCACATGCATGTGGAGTTTGTTTCAGTGGCTGGAGGCCCTGGCATGCACATCCTCTCTCTCTGTCTCTCTTTTTGTTGTTACTCTCTGCTTGCAAATAGATAAAAAATTATTTTAAAAACTAGAATAATAGAATAAATATGAGTAATAGAATAAAAGTAATAATATCAATATTACACTGAAATATTGCTCTGAAAACAGAGTTAAAGATGAAAAAAAAAATCAGACATACAGTTACTTTTTCTCTCCCCAAAAGGTAGTAATAAAAAGAAATAATTTTAGCCTTTTTATCTCCTAAGAGGAAAGAAGAGACAAAACTAGTACAGAAAAACAGGACATTGGTGTCTTGGTCTACTGAGAAAACGGAATCATAGGCCAGTAATTGAAACATCCAGTGTCTAGTGAAGCATCATGAAAAGCACCAGGTACATCTGAGACTGATGTTGTTACAGTTTTTAAACAGTCATACTTCTAGACCTCTTCTTCAGTCGGGATAGCAGAGTAAATCGCCTACCCTGTTCCACCAGAAGAAGGGCCTTTATTCTCTGGAGAAGATTTTAAAGAGTCTCATTGAATGAGGTGATCCAGGTACAATTGAAGGAAGGAAACACTATGAGTAAGTTAAAATTCTATGTTCCCAACTTTCTTTTTTTTTTTTTTTTTTTCTCTTGAGTCTTGCAGCCTACCTTCAACTACAGGCATAACATAAGAGGATTTTTTTTCTCTGTGGAGTCATACAAGCTCAAGAGAAATATTCCAAATATATTAATATCGGGAGTCCTTCCCAAAGAAATAGCCAAGTCAAATCATTTTAGAGTATGCTAACAGTAGGCAAGATCCAGTCACACATTTGGGATGTCCAATTCGCTTTGTAGTTCCAAGCTCTTAAATATATATAGGTCCCCAAAGATTATGGGGCCTCTAAAGAAAGCATCTATTGAAAGATAAAAGCCAAAACAAATCAAAGAAACCTGTTAGGGTCAGAGAGGAGGATTGGAAGACAAAACCCATAAAAGCTATCTATGATATACTTGGAGAACTAAAACACAATGAGGAATCTAGTAAACTAACAAAAGAGGACATTCAGGAAAATAAACAAAAACAGCTTAAATAAACTTCCTAGAAACTAAAAAATATATCTCAAATGAAAACTGAGCACAAAGTATAAAAGATAAAGAAGTAATCCCATAAGAAACCGAGAGGGAAATGTGAAATAGGTGAGAAAGAATAAACTAGACAGTACAAGATCCAATGCCTGATATAGCAGTTCTAGAAAGAGAATATAGGGAAAAGAGACGTAAAAGTATGCGTAAGAAGGGATAGATGGCTTGAAGGAGTTTCTCAGAG